>OMOT01038401.1:0-10990 GCA_900312575.1 Acanthochaenus luetkenii
CCCTCCGCCCGGCTAGCATCGCAATTTCTCCGTGCTAACACCGAGGCAATGGTCGGTCGTGATGCATCTGCCCCCGTCAACAACATGGCTGGATGCTTTTGAGGTGATACATTAACGGACTTGTGCAGGTGTATTTTAAAACAACATCACAATGATGGCAATGCGCTTTGTTCTCCTTCAGTGTGAAATGTTCCCACACGACGCTCCTTTTGGCCTTATGGTCGAGAGTCTTCTTCTGTGTAAACAATGTTTCCCAATGCAGTGCGCGCGCCCTCTTGTGTTTAACTTAATGATTGCATTTCACCAACAGCTCCACTTCACACATTTAAGATGACCGCAAATAGTTCAATTTGATCGTTACGTTTTAAATGTTCATCTACCAAATTATTAACGACTATTAATCGATCAACGACTAATCGTTAACACCCCTAATGAGAACTGATCAGGTGAAACTAACAATCCCTTTGGGAAAATGTGGACATTGGGTAAATGCAGACCTAATCCAGATATGTGGTAAGATACATAAAGTGACAAAAGTAGTAGTAGTAAAGTTGAGTAAAAAGTTCTATGCATGCAGTACATTCTGTGAAAGGGAAGGAATTTCAAACATTTAGCAACACCCTGCACTTTGTTTAGGCTTGCAAGATTATGGTGCCACTTCCTGTGTGAGAGAGCAAAAGACCCAACTTGGCATTTTCACCCTGAGGAAGCATGTAGGAGGATTGGAGTAACAATTGGCTTAAAAGGCAAATCAGGGGTCACCCGGTCAAGCATGTGACCGTATCTAATCCCCTCCCCCAGTGTGACTGGCTCACCATGCTGTCAGTCAGTGCTGTAGACAGTCGATCTGGGCACTCCTCTTCAGATCCCTCCCTCTACTCCAGTCTACCAGGCTCCACTGTGCCAGCGACGGCTCCTGCCAACATAAAAACACCCTACCTTCAGACATGGTGTGTGTGTGTGTTTGATTATACACAGGTCTGGATTCAAAAGAGAGATGTTCCAATAACAGTTTCCTTCCCGATACCTGAACTTGCGTATTGGCCGATAAAGAGTACCTAGCAGATATCAAATAAATAAACGCGTACATACTTTTTTCTTTTCCTTCTTCTTTTTTTTTTAAACAGCTGTATACTACTAACCCTGTATGGATGTGATATGATTGCTATCATTGTTGTATGGCCTGGCTCAGGTTAAACACTTTGTAAAACATGAACAAATGCATACAGAGAATGAATGCCATATAACTTTTTTTTATGATCTAGTTTGACAGTCAGTCATCACTGAAAAACAACATTCCTTAAAAAAAAAAACATTAAAGTGCAGCCACAATTTAGTAAAATAAGACTTAAAATGTTTAAATAGTACAGTAACAGTATAAACCAGTAGTGCAACATCAACTTCAAAACTAAACATGCAAAATAAACAAGAATTACAATTGCAGTGTAAAACAAAAGAGCAGAAGCTACACAGTAAACAAAAAATAAGTTCAAACAAGTAGGCCACACATTGCAGTAGCAACTTAGTATTGCTCACAATTTCAATAGCAATGGCAGGTTCTTGACAACACTAGTGCCACTCCTCCAAACTAAAGCCTTGAATACTGTGCACATGGCCAGTGTATTTTCCAGTGTAAAATATTGCCAAATTGCTGACGTTTTGCTAGCTCTGACCAACGTTACACTCTCCGCTAACACCGCACGTGTTGTTGTTTGCCTGTGTAGAGTAAATTAGCTTTCGGTGCATAGACTCGTGTACTCGCCAATACTCTATCCAGCATTTTAGGTTGTATCAAAGGCATGTCCGATACAACTCTAATTTAAAACAGACCCCCATGGGCTAAAATACAGCAACAGAAACACAATGAAAACCAGTAGAAAAATGAAACAACCTTGTAAGACAGCCTCATTACTTATTAAGTATGGGTGGTATTTGGCATTTCACCTACCACACTAGCCTTGAAAAATAGTTTTGAAGTGCTCCCCTTCAAATCAAACAGCTCACACAAGAGTGTGTCCCGTACAGAGGGATGGGTTAACCTGACTGCCTGGGTCAAGAAGTACTCTATAAATCAGGTCAAGTCAATGTAAATGCTCTCCACGTGTTGAGACACATGTACGAGGGCAGCCGCCACCATGGAAACCTTGGTCCAGAACAACTGACCTTCTAATGGGAGAAACTGCTTCACAGGAAAGACAAACTCAACATTCCTCATCAGTTAAGAAAAGCTTACTCAGAAGCCAATTACGGTAGACAATATCATTATATGAAGGTGGCAGAGGTAGACAAAGTCTACAGTTCTACTCAACACCCAACACTTGTGTTCAAGTTGAGCGGGCTTGATGAGCTGGATGGCCTAATCTTACAACACATAACAATTTTGTCAGTTAATTCAAATATTAAAAATTTGAATCGTAGCCTACGGTGCATTGCTACAAGTGGTCGCATGGATAATAAAAGCACAACTGTACAATATCTTGCAGCAAAAAAATAAAAAGTTTAATCAATCCAAATATACTAAACACTGACACACTGGTCAGTCTGAAACCCAACACCTGGTTAAGACTTAAACAACCGTATGAAAAGTTACACTTCAACATCGCACTGCCTTCTCTTTTTTTGCATGATCAGTATGAGGTGGAGGACTCCCAACACTGCAACTCACTGCATGATTACAATAAAGAGGGTACCACACACACAGACAGCCAGCCAGACAAAACATGGGCATTGTGTTCCCTTCTTTGCGTTACAAAGCTGACCAACTACATTACGAGTATACAACTAGGAACTAGATTGAAATTCTTCTCACTAAGCAGTGCCAGATTCTTACTTCCCCACACTTGTTATTTTTTTCCCGACACACCCCCTTTTGCACACAGCTCCACAAAAGAGCAATAAAATACTATTAAAAAATACTCTTCTCAATTTGGACTTCTCTTACCTGAATAAACTACACAGTAGCCTACTTGTGCTGCAAAGCATTTTGCTGAAACTTTTCCTACCTTTTAAAGTTGAATTAAAGCTCAATTGCTTCCAAAGTGGTAGTACTCTCCCGTGTCCCAAACACACACTGGTTGTGATCCAGAGCATGACAGACCTCTCCCTCCCTCTCTCCCGCTCTTGCTTACTCTTTCTTCCTCCCACTCTCTGACTTAGGCTACATCCACACAAATACGTTTTCGTTTTAAAACAGTTTTAAAACGAAAACGATCTCCGTCCACAGGACCATTTTAGCAGTTTCAGAAATAATCTCTGTCCATACAAACATGCCTGAAAACACATATCACATGACCATTCACATACATTTCTCACATTTTGGGAGAAAAATAAACAATACATTTTTATTTTTCAAACTGATTTTATTTACACTAGCCACCAACAAAGATACTCCAATACTACTTGACTGCTACTAGGTTAATAGCCTCTGTCTTGCTCTACCTCTCTCACACACACATCAAATGTACAACAAATGAAAAGTTACAAATCAACGTTTTAAGACATTATGGGTCAAGAATTGTGGTCTATGGGTTGGCGATATGGCAAAAATATCATATCACAATTGTTTGGCAAGTTAATGAACAGTGCAATCTAACATATACCCCTATTTAAGAAAATATTGCCCTTCAAAAGCTTGCTGAATAATCTGATCTAAAATAAAGCATAGTTCTTGACTGTCTAATTAAACACAGGTTACTATGTTTAGGCTATTTAAACTAGAAAACTAGACTTTGGCCAGACAAGACTAGCATATTTCAACTCACAACTCGGTGTACTTGAGATTGCTGTTTAAAAACAGTAACATGTCCACATTTTCTGCCATCAAGCAGTTACTGAGCTTGTTGACCAAAAGGCCGGCACCGGAGAAAACTCGCTCAGAGGGAACGGAAGTATCTGGTTAGCTCGTCTCTTTCAACAGCCTCCATTCCGTACCGCTTGATCATACATTTGTTGAATCCACTGTGTCGTCATCCACCGGCTTGGGACTAAGTAAGACGGCTCAACATACCTCATCAGAGACCTATCCTGGCGCATCTACTTCGCTTAATGGTGTTATGTCTTTCACAATCATTTACGCGATCAGCTAGGTGATTTTTGCGGCTCTCTGTGGACTGCACTGTAGAAGAAGCATTACCCACCGTGGCATCTTGTTCAAAATCTGCATTTTAATCGCAGATGATTATTAATTGAGCCGGTACTCACACTTAAACAACACCATCATGCTGGTGTTAGCCTTGTTAGCCTTGCGAGGCTAACTGCTTGTTCAAGGGCTTTGAACAAGACCACACGGCTTCACCCTCCGCCCTCCCCCAACAAGCTGTAAGTGAAAGTTGATCCCAATCAGCATTTCTAACCAACTCTGCTCACGTAGCGCACAGATGCAACTAGTGCTCAGTTTATGAACGAAAATATGATATTTATCACGTTGTATAGTAGTGCAATACAAGTTAACCCATTGAAGTTTTTTTCTTTTAAATTTTTTTGTTGCCGTATTATCTCATAATAAAAATTGCCGGTATAGTCGATATGTATTAAATGAAACTGGTGTCAGATCGCAGACCGGATGACACCGGTAACACCGAAAACCAGCCCAACCCTAACGTCCTCCACTGACATGCACGTTATTTGGATGTTTTCTCCTACTCTACCCCTACTGTCTGCCAATAAGAGTAGTAGTCTGCTGTGCAGGTCTGACTACATGATTGGTTCTCCCTGATGGCTCTCCCACCTATACTGATTGGATCCATCCTAAATGGATAGGTAAATTTGATGTCGTATACAGTATCTTACACTGCACGGTTGATCCACCAGTTTCCTCAAAATATTTCCACACCTCACTCCGCTTGGTCGCCACCATTGTAGTGTGCGAATGGCGAAACGTCACGATGAGCTGTTCGATGTTTATGCTTGAACTAATAATAACTATTAATAGCCTTATTAAAATGTATTTAAATTGTATATAGACAAACATGTAATTAAACTTTAATCATTATTATGTGTTGTTTTTATTTACTGACAAAACAAATTCATTTTCGAATACTAAGGTCCTGAACGAGTACTCCCGCCAATCCCTACCCTTAGAGGGACAAAACATACATAGTAACAAAATACTGCAAATAGTTTATAGACGCTTTGTTTGTTTTGTGATGTTATAGGGAAACGTTTCAACATTGTCCTGGTACCTTGTCTTGCCCTCGGGCATTACAAAGTAAATTGTTTTGTTAGAAACATTTTGTAAAGCTTATAATAACACTACTAAAATTCTGTTTTTAGTTCGCAAGTGGCTGAATAATTTGGGAGATTAACTCATGCCAGAGTGTAGCCTATATTATCCAATATATATAATTAACATTTCCAGCCCCTCATTCACTTTCTCTTCAGACCAAAACTTCAGATCAGCCTGAGATTGCAGCAGTCACTTCTCTGATGACTCAGCTTTTCTGGACAAAGCTTTTTAAGGGGAGCTTAATTTGTCAAAAGAAAGCAGATTGCAAAAAACACATGCTGGAGGCTGGCACTTGTGGCGTTGATAAAGAAAAATAACGTTCCATAAAGCTAAAAGACAAGGAAATGTGGATTTGGGTAATTTTATTACAACCTATGTATGTCGTAGACAGTTTGGCCTGGTAACAATACTTGATATTAAGAGCTGTGAAAGAGCCTGTATGCTGTGTTGTGACAGTGGATCCCTCAATGTAGCGAATGTTGGAGGTTGACTGCTCCTAAACTCCTAGGAGATGTGCGTGCTGAAAAGTTCTATACTGATTTAAACCAGGAGAGTGCTGTGTCAGTGATGTTGACGGAAGACTCAACCTGGGAAAGGAGGATGGAATTGTTGATGGTATTGAATGCTGCACTGAAGTCTAGAAGGATCAGAATATTAAGTGAGCCGACGTCAGAGGAGAGGGTGACGTTGTTGGTGGAGAGCCATTTCAGTACTGTGCAATGGTCTGAATCCAGATTGAAAGTATTCATACAGCTAATTGGGATGGTGGGTTTTTAGCTGAGATGCAACTACTCATTACAGTATTTTAGACAGAAATGGAAGGTTGGAGATGGGTTTGTAGTCATTTAAAATATCAGCATCAAGACAAGGCTTTTTGGGGAACTGTAGTGCTGTCACGTTTTATTCGAGACACCATGCAGTAGCAGCTGAATATGAAGAGAGACAGTTCTGGCATTGCACACATTTCTCCACCCTTTTAGGAAATTATGCGAGGACATTTCTAGGCCACTAATAATCAAAACATGAAATACCACCTATTACAACCAGTGCAATAGTACTGTAAGGAGGCTGAAGTGAATAAGACGATGGCAGGAGGAGTTCGGAAAGTCCCCATCCCTCATGATCACAAAACAAGTTTTCCATTCCCGTAGGGAATCCCACGGTCAGACCAGCAAGTCAGTCTGGAGATGTACAAGCATTCATGGGAAACCTAACTTCCAGTATTTTCAATACAGGGGAACTTGTCAGTTCAGCTGATTGACCTATTAGACCGCTGCTCTCTTTTAGCCATGACAACACAACAGATGTAAGAGAGTAAAGCTACAGGGAAAGTTTGCTGGCACGTTGGGTGAGAGTGGGCGAGGGGTTGAGCCTCCCTTCAGCCTACTGCTGTACTAGGAGGCGACTGGGTTGGCTTAAACAGAGAGTGTGTGTGTGCGGGCGCGCTAACGTTAGCATGCGAGCTATCGGATTGCTACATTACTGGAACCTGGTTTGTAATATTTGCTCATTTGCAAACAGAAAGAACCAAAGCAACGTAAAGTTCACATGTTCAGCAAAAGCCTGACGACCAGAGAACATCTCACACACAAACGCAATGTTCAGAAGTTGCTTCATTTTTGAAAATTAAATCGAGTTACTCACTCAGGAAGAATCAGCTGATACAGCGGTGACTCAGTAGACGACACGACTTCCGCATTCCAGTGTGATGACATCTGCATCAGCCAATGGCCAGAAAAGAAACCGAACATATTGGACCAATGGCGCTGCACTACTTCTATCAGCCAACGAGAGCTGACAACAGGTAAGTGAGCGATACGCACACACCCACAGCAGAGCCAATGAAGTGCGACTATACGTGCAATGTGCACCAATAGAAAATCACAGCGCGGCACAAACTGTCCGCGCACACGAACATGTGTACTACGAAGCGAGATTGAGGGCTTAGCGAGCTAACTTTAGCTTTACATCTGGGGTTTCAATATCACGGAGGTGGCTCACTTTCAACCCGGGTATATCGCCATGGTAACGTGCGCTGTGCGACTAACCTGCACCCGACCAGGCTACGTTCCGGTTTACGGCTTGAAATATTAAAGCGTTGTCCTTTGACCAATCAACTCTTTCGGGAAACGATGGCGTCACCGTCACTTGTATATCAAGTAGAGGTGGGCGTGGCTACGGATAGTGAGGTCTCTCATAGAGCTAGAACACTTAGAGATGGAAACATCCTTCAGGTCCTGTAGGTCTACTGTAGTTACACAGGACGGGTGGTGCATCCTGTGACACCTGACATGTTCCATGTGTTTTCATGTTCGCTGTTTTCTCTGTCGTTCTTCCACAGTACATGTGAAGCACAGTGACCACTGGTGAGACTGTATCTTTTATATCGTTGCAGACGCCGTGTTTCTTTACACGTACAATTGTCATTTTGGAGCCCTTAACTTTAAAATGATAAGTAAAATGACCACACGTTTATGTCAACTTATTACAATATTCTTGCGTTTCTCGTTCATTGAAGCGCCCTGGCACAGACATAGGCATGTGTGCACGGGTTACAGCGCTGCAGCTATGGGCCAGACACTATTTTAGTGCATCGGCCTAGCCTGTAATCGCGTGGGCCTGACCTCATCTGCTCTCTGATAGCAGTACAGCCATACAGAGCTGCACCTCAGCCCTACAACCCAGTAACAGTCCACTAACCCCTGCTCAGATGTTGATTCACCCCAGGATAGTGTCTGTCAACAAATGTATATTGTAACGGTGCAGTCCATGTGTTGAATCATGTTTACGTCATGATTGCAGCCCCTCTCCAGACTGTTTTTTGAGTCAATATGAGAAAAATAATAGAAAAAAATAATGGCTATTAATTGAATTAATAACTGTTTAAGACCAGTGATAAAAAATGACTCGTCAATTGTTCACAGGAATAATTCCAAATCTAATCATTTGCAATTTGTAAATTCTTTGCTGGGATATGTACTGATCCTACATGGTTGCTGATCTGTTAAGTGCATAGAGGGTAATACTCTGGCTCCATCTAGTGGTGGAAATCAGAACGCAGGGAAGGATCTCAGTAGGACTGGTGAGGTGACAGGAGATGGTGGTTGCAGTGTGTTTGTACCATGCTTTGATGAGTATCTGTCATATTGCAAATAAAAAGTCACCTGAGATTACTGCATGTTTTTAATTAAGGGATATATACAGAATATCAGGGCAAAGCACCCCAGACCGGTGTGAGTACAGTACCTGTAACTGTATTATTTCCCCATTGTGGATAGCCGAGGTTAATGTGTATCTGCTTCATGTCGTTTCTATGACTACTGAGCCTCTGAGGACGGACAAATGAGCAGAAACAGAGGAGGATCGATACTCGGGATAGATGACAAAACCCGGGCCCGGGCGTTGTTGAATCCCCATGCTGGAGCGCAGCAGGAAGGTAGGAGGCGGACAGGTGGGAGTAGATCCCAAAGACCAATCATAGTTGGTCCTCAGGCCAGTACTTATCTGTACACCACCAGGCCGGACACTGATTTTGAGCTTTCTCCTGGTGAACTGCAGCCCAGCTACAATCACAGCATGGTAAGAGACTTCATCATCATGAGAGTCACTTGTGATAAGGAGACGCTCTCAGTTGTGGCACATAAGATGGTTTCATAGCAGAGTAACTGATGAGATTATTGTTTCTCCAATGGATATGAGCCAGTTTAGTCATTTCATAATCAGACATATGAGATCCACAGACTGTATGTCAGTCTGATGTAACCTTGCTGATAAAGTTATACCGATTTATATATTTTCTGTTTTCTTTTTTAGACTAGCTACACCGATAAAGGGGAGAAGGTAAGATGAAAACTGCAAATGAAGATTACTTTTTGTGTGATGTAACTTGATATTACGCACCTAATATTACTGTTTACTGTATATATCACGCTATATAAAGCCCTTTGAGACATGCTTGTATAAAAGGGCGTCATAAATAAACATGATTAGATTAGATTAGACTTCATCATACACAAATACAGGGCTCTTTGGGTTATGGACAGTGCGATTTCATTCGCATCATTCCAAACCTAAAATTAATGTGGCATTTCAATAAAAATCTTTACCTCAAGTTCATCATTCAATATCTCTAAAACACAGAGAATCCACTATATTAAGGTGTTATCGTTTTGTCAAACAAGAGCTGAATCCACCTGCTGTTCTTTGTGCTTTCAATCAGTTAACAAGACGAGGTGTCACTGTTTGGAAATGGTGGAAATCTCAATTTGGAACTTCTGTTGTATGTTGTCCCTTATAGCATGAGAGGGGAAAGTTTGTCCGGTTTCATCATTTGACTTTCTGGGTAGGCAATGCCAAACAGGTCAGTATCCAAACACTGCATTGTCGGTGCTGAAGTTGAAGTTGAATGAATATTTCTAAAACAAAGTTGATGTTTTTGATATGTGTGATTTTCACGAGTGTACCACTGGTCAAATAACATCAAATGATTGTTTATATGAAAACATTTAGATTAAAATTTGATATTTCTTTTTTATCCCTGAGGGGAAATTGGCTCGTAGCAGCAGTAAAAAGTTAAAGAGTGTCTTCATCGTGTTAATATAGAGAAGTCTCACTCTGTTGACTATTTATAGATTTCAAAGATTTACAGATGTTTGCTATTTACAAGTGTAGTTTTAGCACAAGAGCATATGTTTGATTATATATGAACCTAAACCTTTCAGTTTAGGAGGTAATAATTGTCCAGGTCCAGATACATATAAAGGAGACATCAATTGTTTAATCTTTATACTCTAGAAACAGTCTTTAGTTACATGTTGACATGAGCTTCTTAGTAACAACGGTCCAAAGTTATAATTTGAACATAATATAGGTTTTTTTGCCAAGCCATTCATAATCACTACATAAGCACTATCTGAATTCAAACGCTGTTACATACAATTTACAGAAGAGGAAATATCAGTAATCTGATTGTCTGTCGTATCTATGCAGGCAATGGGCAGGTCTTTACAGGGTAAATAACATTCCTGCTTCAAAGACTTACTCAATAGTTTATTCAACCATGCTGATTCAACACACAGGCCAGGCTACACGCAGTTTGGGTTGAGCAATCCCACACGGTCAATATCTGTCTAGGCAAGAGATTAACTCTTCTAACTATACCGCCTTTGTGAAAGTTGATCGAAAATTCCCTTCACAATAAAGACAATCCAATGATTTTCCAGGCAGCCGCGTTCTACTGTGATAAGATGGGCTTTGAGCCTTTCGCCTATAAGGGTTTGGAGACCGGCAGCCGAGAGGTGGTGTCCCATGTCATCAAGCAGGATAAGGTATGCGTGTTAACATCTTGTGCTGATTTGGAAATAAACACTCGCAAATACTTGAATGTAGGTCCAGAATGAAAACGATCAACAATCACAAACCCTCCCTGTCACCTCACAGGTACTATTTGTCTTTGAATCCGCTCTGAATCCAGGAAATGAAGGCAAGTTTTTGAATACTTGACGTTATGTGAACGATGAAATGCTTCCTCGGTGATATAAGTTCGCATTTCAGCGCGTTTTTTTGTCTTCCCTCAGAAATTGGACAACACTTGATTAAGCATGGGGATGGAGTGAAGGACATTGCTTTCCAAGTGGAAGACTGTGACTTCTTGATCAAGGTAACAATGACTGTGATTTACTGATGGATATGTGCATATATGTGCTATCTCACTGAAACGTTATGCACATTCATAATTCACATGAAGTGTGTGTGAGAGAGAGAGAG
>OMOT01038435.1:0-11492 GCA_900312575.1 Acanthochaenus luetkenii
ACAAGGACTACGCAAGACAGCTGCCCGTTTAGAGGGGACGCCACCGGTACGCCTCACAGTAGTACAAAGTGCTACGGAAAAGATGGCGGTCACGCCACTGCAAGCCTATGAGGAGCCAGAAGAACGAGTTTAGGGTGGACTCGGCGGCCCCCTGCAGAACTCTCACCCCTCACCTCAAAGGGAATTCTCTGGCATGTTGGAAGAGTCTCGTTGGGGTCGCGATCTCAGCGCAAACTAATGAAGTCGGAAGAGCGTTAAGTGAGGGAATAGAAGCAGACTTCATTACTGGTCAATTTAGCAGCGCCAACACGTGGTTGTGTTAAGATTCAGACAGGCCCGTCCAGGAGGAAAGGCAACGTTCACTTCCAGGCGCATGCCAGTCCGCTTACTGGAATGTATCGACGAGTGGAAAGTAGTTCAGTACTATGGAAGTAGAAGGCGGCTTAAACCGACGCCGAGCCCCACGCACGGCGAGGTCAGATTAGGCTGGAGTGGACACCCGGCTGCGGTTCACACATCCGTCTCGTCCTTCATAGAGACAAAAACACTACACTGCTTTGACAAGTGCTAAAGGCCCAGCTAATAAAACACCACATCCAACCAACCTGGAGCTTTGGTAGCAGGAGGAGGAGGAAGGGCGGCGGGGAAGGAGGAAGGGCGGCGGGGGAGGAGGAAGGGCGTCGTCTAAACCACAGCTGTTGTCTAAGAGCAAATACAAAAGACTCAACGAGAACCCAAACTAGTTTAGCAGTGAAGAAACGAGTTCATGCTTTTTGAGGGATTCTTTTCCCTGCATTCTATCTATTGTACAGAGGAAGAGGGGAAAGAACCGGTCTAGTAAAATACTATATATTGAGCCACAGCTCCCAGTATATTACCAACAGTTTTCGTAACAAAAATCTTGAAACCTTTTTTTTCTTCTTCCCTCCTTCAAATTATTTCTACCAAGAAAAATACAAAACATTATAAGGCGGTAAGTAACTATTGTTTTGTAATAATTTTTTTTTTTCTTCAATATTTTGTTATTTTTTATTTGAGAAGCTGTTACAGTGCAGTGGATCCTCAAGGCAGCCAGAGCAGGCTTCACTGCTGCTTGCACTCAGCTGGGGGGTTTGCATCCTTCTGCAAGAAAGCACAGGGAGGGGGGTTGTTAGGACCACCACAACACACACACACACACACACACACACACGCGCACACGCACACGCACACGCACGCCATATTCAAATCTGGCCTACACAAAGCCAAGCCACTTCAAGAGACTAAAACATTCAACAAGCTGCCAGAAATAACCATCTGAAGTTGCCAAAATAAAGGAAACCCTTACATAAATAAGGTACAGAATGTGCACTTAAAGATAATTAAGATCCTATCATGCTTAGGGTGTGGCATCTCTCCAACAGAAATCAGTTGTAGAAGCCATACATGGCACATTGCGGCTGTTCTGGTTGCTTTTGGTGGCCCAACGCCGTATTTTATTTGTTGCCGTTTCATTTATTTTGGCAGTTTGCCAGCTGTCGGGCCTCACACGGTGCCAACGGTCCTCCAAGGCTCTTATCCCAGCACTAAAAGAAAATCTATGTGGAGGAAAGGCAGTACAACCATTGCCAAGCAGAAGTAATGTTTACAAGAAGGTAAAATCATGGACAAATTGACCAATGATGTTTAAATGGAAAGATTAAATAAATAAATATGTATATACATAATCTACAGACCTCAACGTTTAAAAATGTAAACAAATCCTCCTGACAAAGAAACTGAAAACTAAACCGTATTTATGGACAGGACAAGTTCAAGATGGCAGAGAAAAATAAGAGGGAGGGTTGGACTAGCTTCAACATACAGAAATGATACAGGTGCAAATGCAGAGCTCACTATGGGTTAGATAAAAAATTAAAACAACCCACTAGGTTAGTCAGTCGGGAAGGGGTGCAGCACGGGGGCAGGGAGGGAGGTGCAGAGATAGATGGAAAAAAGAAAAAGAGGAGGAAGGAGAACGGCAAAACCAAAAAGTGTGGGGCGGTTTGGGATATGATGGCAGTAAGCTGACGATTCACAAGCTGTACCTACCAGGTAGGGTTATTTTGCTACTGACACCACTTAAACCTAGTGAGGAAAAATTAGAGTAGCTGACAAAGGATGCCAAAGTGATCATTAATGAATGAAAAAAAGAAAATGTATATATATTATTTTTTTCAGTGAAATTAGAAGAATACAGAATGTCAGATGTTTTCATACAGCAAAGGAGACGCGGAGGTCATGCAAACTTGACACGGTTATCAAAGAATTAGTACTTTGTGGCCAATTTACAAGCAGCTTTGGCGTCTGGAAACAAGAAAAGAGCTTCCAAGGCATTCCAGTGAAAATGGTGACCATCATTACCTGACGTAAAGCTTAAGGGCCATATTCCAGTGTAATAACCTGTGTATTCACCCATGGAAACATATTACAAGTGCACAATAACACTGTACGGATAAACACGTGTACGCTTTTGTACGTGTGTTGCTACACTCGTGAATACATTATGTATTGCTGAGATTTTCATTAAAATGCCACTGGGTATATTATTGTGTACTTGCAATACTTTCCCATAGGTTCCTACATGAATGAAAATATTTGAATAGAGCCCTTGTAAAGTTAATTTATTATTAGATTAAAATGTATCTCAATCTATGGACAACCCATCACTGATGCCCTAATCCTTCCGTTTTAAATATATTGCAGCTGAGTGTTACTAAATATTACAGTTCAGGTTAAGTAACAGTGAAAATACAGCGAAGAAAACTATCTTCTAGTAGTATTTTTGTATACAATTCTAGAGATTGCGATGACAAAATGAAAGCTGAAGCAAACCAAAAGCTGGTGTAAAATGAGATGCATTTGACAGTATGTATTCTGTATGTTGAAATCTGACAAGTCATTTAGGACAGTGGTTCTCAACCTTCAGCTCAGGACCCCCAGGAGGTCACCAGATATGATCCATTCAATTTAGAAAAATACACCTGCATGTACAAACTTACTTACCCATGTTTGCAATGATAAATATTTTCAACACGTGAAATACTCAATATTTACAGCTGAATTAGTCCAATTGAAGTTACAGTATCACGAGCAGACAAGGTTGAGAACTGCTGGGTTTGGTGTTTATTAGGACACCAGATACCAAGAGAGCAGGGGGAAGATCTCACATTGGGCTCATAGTCGGGGTCGTTCTCCTCGTCGGCCTCCTCCTCGCCTTCCTGAACAACCAACAGCAGAGAATACTTCAGACAACTGGGAGTCCTCGTCACACACTAAATGATAATGTCTTACAGATGGCTCCGCCCCTCACGGCACTGAAAACAGCTGCCTCTTGCCATTAAAAAATTGTGGTAGTCAATAATTACATTTCAATTGTCCTAACAAAAAACCTCGTTTATTAAAAAACTAACAAAACAACAACAACTCTGGCCCCAATTAGTCTCACCTCGTCGTCGGCCTCTTCTCCCTCCACATCGTACTGGAAAACAAACACCATGATTAGCCAGGGTGACATTTCATAAGAGTTACAAGCTTAGTTCAACCTGGATCGTCTTCTTTTCAAAATGCATTTATTGAGGATATTTCATGTTAATACCCAACTGCCAAACAAGTGCAGTGGTAGTCATTGTATTAGTCCCTCTTATAATGAATGTATCCTGCATCAGTACTGCAGTCTCTAAAATAGTCAAACCAGCACATTGTATCACAAATAGTGTCTCTCAACCAACTAGTTACCAGACCATTCCTTGTAACTTCCGACAGCTGATAAGAGCAGATTAGATTTTCCCCGACACCATTCCCCTTGGGGATGAAGCCAAAGTGCGGCAGTAGCTCAATAAACACAACAGTAAATGGGACTTCAATAATGGCTACATGCGTCCAGGTTAACATACAGCATAGTCTAATTTAAAGCAAAGTCAGTCCGATATCAGTCTTGATACTCACATCGTCGTCGTCATCCTCGATGGCCTCTCCTGTGAAGTAAAGCACGGCCCGGGGAACGATACGCTCACGGATGAAGTGGCCGATCTCGAAGTCTGCAGCCAGGACTGCCTCCGAGTCCTCATCCTGAAGGCAGACGGTTCGAATCACCATTTACAGTTTTGGAGACACAAACATGCAAGGTTGCCTAGTGCAGCGTAAAGGGTTTACAATTATACAGATAAATCAACACATTACTTATTATACGGACACACTGTACATCAACCATGTGCCAATTCATACAAACAGAGAGGTAGTCAAGAGGTCGTTATGGTCCAAATTAAAATCAACAGTGACACAAATTACTTCAAACCCTCAGAGGAAGAAATGGTGCACAAAAACACAAAATGTATAAACAAGTAAGGAGGTACACTTACCAGCTCTCCACTTTCTGGGACTGTGAATGACAAAGGAATGGGTACAAAAATGTAAACCATACACGTCAGAAAAAGTGATACCAAACTCAACTAAACCAATGTATAGGTTTAATATTAGCTGTACCCTCTGGTGGGCTGAAGAAGTTGAAGAAGGAGTCATTGGGGACTGTTTTAGTGACTGTCCTGACTGTGCCTCGTCCCTTGTGCTTCTGTTTCTTCTTGATTGTTTTCAATGTGACGTTCTTGCCCTTCGTCCAGTCAATCGTGCAGCTGGGAAGGAAGAGGAGACAGAAGGAGCAGAGTGTCTAGGCATCAATACTTGCTTGGATCCACTTTAAGAATCTAGCCGATGTGCTGGTCTATAGCACATTGCAAATACTGTGTGTGTAAAAAAAAAAAAGTCAGACGACAGCCTGACCCTCACCTTGTGCAGCCCATGATCTCTGGTCCATCAAAGGAGAAGGGGTCGCTCTCATCCGGCTCTGACCTCATCTTGTAGGTTTTCGTCAGCACTGTGTTTGTGAAGAAGTCGTTGGGCTCAAAGTAGAAATCTAATGAGAAGCTCTGGAGCACCAAGAACACAAAACGAGACGCAATTATACCATTATACACGATTCATCGTTCAAGTGGCTGGTCTTAACTCCATACGTGACCATCAGACACTCACCATAGGCTGTCCTGGATCTGAGAATTTCACTTTGATATCTTGTAAATGTTTAAGGATTGGTTCATCGTGTTCCTGGGGGGAGAAAGGCATCACATTAGATTATCCAGAATACCAAGAGATAACATTTATTTTTCCGTTTTTGTTAAATCACTTTTAGCCAAGGGTCAAAACATATTTGGTTACAATAACTGCTTTTGGCCCAGCTCTAGTTTCCATTATCCTTGTTTTGCGTCCTTTGTTTTTTGTAAAGCACTTTGTGACAATCCTGTCTGTTCTTGATACAGATGGTTCTGAACCAGGTGCCATCAAGGTCCAGGAGTCTGCATGATTGTTATTCCAACCACGTAATTGAGAGCCGCTGCTCTATACAGAACATAGCCAGTAGGTGGAAGCAAAGCTCTATTTCTTTTCTTTGTTGGGAGCAGCAACTGTCTGATGTGGCCCATTTTCCTGCCTCTGTTCTGATGGCCCTACCTGCAGCATGTCGCTGAGCAGGTCGACGTTCTTGAAAACCGTTAACCAGAACTCAGGGATTCCTTTGGGGTCCTCCTTCTCCTCGTCCTTCTTCTCCTCCTCCACCTTGGCCTTCTCCTTCATCTCCTCCTGTTAGAGGGAAGCAGGGAGAAAGGGGGAGATAGAGGGATGGCAAGACACAGATCTCTTCAAAATAGGGCACTGTTCCATCTATTGTCAGGGCACTATGCTTCTGACCATTCTATTGGTTGATTGTAGTGTTGGTGATATAGGAGGTGAAGCTTATTCTTCTGTTGCACTTCTTGTAAGTGAATGAAGAAATGTGATGGGATACTCTGTCTGATAATGTAACTAATTAAGTATCATGTCTCTGAAAGTGCAACTCATTTCTTGAAGTACTTCACACCACCCTCTGCTCACTGAATCATATCCCCACCGACCCCACTTTTCAGCAGATCTACATTGATTGAATTCAGTCTAGTGCCTCTCTGGAATGCACACAACCGAAATCAGTCATAGTGATGGAACATTTTAATCCCTGGCTTTTTACTATCGATTGTGTGCAGTGTTGCCAATCTAGGAATTTAAGCTTATTCTCCTGTTGCACTCTGGATACGATAATCTGGATAAGAGTACGAGCTACATGCATTAAATGTAAATTATATTCAGTAGATAGCGAGATATTCAGTCTGTGGTACCAGTCAAAGAGGAGGCATGTAGGCGCATAAGTCACCTGTACCTGCTTACTTACCGTCAGCTCTTCCTCCTCATCTGCCTTCCATTCACATTCCTCGTCTGTGGGCTCGTAGGCCGCTTTCACTATTTCGCTTCTCTGCGAGGAATGGAAGAGGGTCAAGTTAAAGTTTGTACTTGTGACACCAAAGTAATGCACACCATCTTTTAATAACAATGCATTTTATTTGTGCCATGTAATGCTTATGAAGAATATCAAATGCAAAGCAACAGTGGTGGAAGCATGGGTAAGCTATTGAGATGTTTTTGTGCCATTATCATTTAAGGAACAAGAAGTGAGAAGATTCACCATCTTGTGAAAATGACTTACTGTAATTCTCTGTACGAGTACTATGTGAGAATGTCAAAGTATTTCTACTTTGACAATAGGTTTCATTCTCTCCACTGGCATCTCCTCTAATCAATTATGCAATTCTTCACAAAATCTAAGAAATGTATGGAGAATTCTTGTGCTGAAGGACCTTGCACACACACACAGCTAGAGTAGGGAGGTTGTTTGCAGTACAGATCTCTGCATAGAAATGGCAGTTAGAGGTGGTGGGAAAAAGTTGAAGTTGCCCTCAGTAGCCCGACTGATCGGTAGAGTCAGGCGCATCACTAGCTTCTTTCATCGCAGCACCACCGCGAGTCACGGCCCCGGAACAGACCCTGCTAGGTAAGCCATGAAGAAGGCTTTTAGATGTTTTATGTACATCAGTGTTTTTTAATCATGGTGCCATCATTTTGCGCTTGGGGTGTATTTAATGGGTTATTGTAGTCAAATGGTGGATAAGTCATTGAAAATCAATTCGATAATCGAATCGTGACCCTAAGAATAGAAATCGAATCGTGACATCACTACCGATTCCCACCCCTAATGGCAGCCCAAAGCTACAGATGCTGAGAGAGAATCAGTCAACCGTAATGGTATGGATTCAACAATGCATATGCAAAGTCTTTTTTTGTGTGGTCCAGCTACACAATACAATGAAGAGGAAGCCCTCATCTCTTATAAATGCCCATTCCAAAGTCACCCTCAATCCCTCTAAATGAAATTAATGCATTGCTACGAGTAAATTTGTTCATTTCAAATGACACTTGGCCTTACATTTGACCATTTGAAAAGTTTCAGGACCATTTTCCATGATGATTCCAAACTTTTGCAGGCCTGGAAAAATGGTTTTCATATTTTAAGAGTTTTTATTTGACCGTCCATTACATTTAGCTCAGTTTCTATATTAATTAAATTCATTTTGTTGATGAATGTCATTTGAGCATTTCAGATCTTCGCTAGCTATAGCAAAGCCAAGCTTTATGCATAAAGGGCTGGAAGAGCCTAGAGAAGTGAGCTTGTGACCAGAGGGTTCCCAGTTTGTATCTCCAGACCAGCCAGGAAAATCTTCACCGGGGGCATGTGAATGAGGAACCCTCTCAAATCCTCCCACTCAGCTAGGGAATTAAGTGCCTTGCTTGAGGGCAATTAACTGCTCCAGTGGAAAAGCTATTTGAGAAGTTTGCCATGTGTATCACTAATTTGCCCTGGTCTGGAAAACTGTTTGAATTCCATACCTTTTCCAGGGTTTCCATGACAACAGAAACCCTCAGCAAGGCACCCTGATCAATGGTTAGTGATAGTATAAAAAAAATGTATAGCCATCTGCAAAAACAATTGGCATCAATATCAAAAATATCGAAAAGCTTCAAAATGTTGGCTTTTTTTCAACGGGAATTAAATGGATATTTTTTCCTCTCGTTTATGGTCATGTTGAGGAAACCCATTGAGTAGTCCGATTCCTTTAAAAAATATGAATGTACAAAAGTGACAGAAAATAATTCACCCGTATCAAATATAGAAAGGTGCTTCCATTCAACCAAACCTGACCCCATCAGAACTACATCAGTATCAAAAACATTCCAGCAATGCCGAGCCCTCAAGATTATGGTCAAGAACAAGAATATGTATTGAGAACGTACTTTGTCGAAGATGGGCTGGTAGAGGGCAGCGTACTTCCTCTCCAGTTCGTGGACTTCCTCGTAGAACTTTGCCTCGATGTGAGCGCATTTGACCTGGAGGTTCTTGAGGGCATTGACACGTCTCTTTACAACCTTTGGTAAACTGTGGGATGACAGGCATTGACAGAAAGACATTAAATAACAATCCTGTAAAAGCTGATCGGGTATAGTCATCTGAATAGCTCATCAATGTACTGGTAGGCCTGACATTTTTACTGCATAATCATATCTTGCAATTTCAGGATTCAAAGATGGACATTTTGCTTCCTGAGCTTCAACATTTTAGGAGCACCTTTGCTCACTGGGGGAAAACATTTTACTACAGAGAACCACGCCTCGAAAGTTAATCTGCTGAGAGCTTTTCAGCACTTTCCCCAGGTTCTCAAATAACTCAGGGTGGCCATCCAAGTGCCCACTTTAAACTGATGGACGAGATTTGCTTCATTCAACAGTAGAGTTTACAAATGTGTTGTTTGCACACAGATTTATTGATTTATTCTTGGGGTGATTCAGTGGATCAGGGTTCCTAAACATAAAAAAAATTCGAAATTAAGTTTGCCAGCACTTTATTTCGTGACAGGACGGAACCATTTTATTTGGTGAAAAATGTGCAGATGGTGCGTGGGTAAGATGACTGGCATCTACGTCACTATACTCAAACTGAAAATTATTCCCAGCAAATTCATATTACCATGTGAAATGACAATGGTCTACAACCATATAGTGTGGCGCAATTACAGAACTGCAGACCTGGGAATTATCAAATTTACTGTTGAATTCCTTGAAAGTGATCAGGGAACGGTGATGAACTGCCCATAAACCACTTACTTGGTATTTATGAATTATATTTTGTACTATTTACTTCTATGCCGAGTATCAATGCTATATAGTTTCTGTGCCAAGCTCCCCTTGAGTCAGTCATATTCAATGTTTTTCTATTGGGGCGAAATGGGACCCCCCAGTGCCTTCGTCTCACATGCAGTTTGCATTTCTGCCATTTTTATGTTTTAATAAGAAAAATAAGATGAAGATGTCTCACCTCTCCATGTACCCTGACGGCGAGCCGACCAGACCATCAAGCCTCTCCTGCAGCGCAGCCAGGATCTGTGGATTCTGCATCATCTGCGCCGTCAGCTGCCGAGCTGAGGACACACATACACAAGTCAAAGAGTGCAGTATGAAGACAGACCAAATACTCAAACTGCTGGGAAGGGAACAGTTGATATGAATCATATTGTAGCTTAAACACATCTATAACATTTCAGAGGCATACAAAAAAGGATTATTCTGATAACAGTGCAATTGCAACATGTTGTTAAATTGTGCAACACAAATTCACCACCTGGCAGTATTTTAGTGAGTAGTGGCTCACATACATTCTGAATTAGTTGAATTAGATGATAATACTTAGTTGATAGTCATATTCCACATCTATTCGTCATTTTTTGGATTATACATTTAAGCGCATCTTCATGTCCAAACGACAAATATTCATGTACACAAACATATTGGGGCTCAAACCCACTAAATGCTGCGAAGAAACAGTCAGCAAAAAAGTGTGCACTCCTGTCGAGGTACCAGACAGGCGACAGCCGGCACAATCCTAAGTGTCCGACACATTGCTTGCACCTATCAAAGCTCTGTCAGATCGCTGCAGACATGTGAGAAGATTAAAGGAATTGGTCACTTTTCACTCTTGACACGTCCTGGGCATTTTGCTTGTAATGTGCTTCCAGCCAGCAGAACTCAACTGTCTAAGAATCGACATCGAGTCAAATAAATACACCTGCGCTTGTCACATAAGGTATTTGGTGGTACCATGAGTGTTCACAGGGTCCAAAAATAACACCCATTAAGGACCAAACGATAGTAAACAATTTTTTTTATCAATAAGCCACACTGGCCACTATCTTTTAAGAGATGTTAATATTTGAATAAGTGGCTGCAACAATGAATAAGGTACAGGGAGAAGAGGGAGGTTACTGTATAATTACAGCATAGAGCCAGCAGGCATACTTTCACTGTAAGTTTCAAAAACCAATTCACTTCCAAAAATAATAATACATTTTATTTGTGGGTGCCTTTCAAGACACTCAAGGTCACCTTACAGAACAGTTAAAAGCATAAAACTGTCAGACAAACCGTTAAAAGCACAATGCATAAACGTTAAGAAAACAGCAAACAGGCCCGACACGGCAAGGGCAGGGAACCACGCAGGAACATCACAGTAAGATCAGGGAACCATGCAGGAACATCACGGCAAGGGCAGGGAACCACGCAGGAACATCACAGAGAGGAGATCCAGAGCCTGGGTGCACTGCAGCTGAATGCCATGACATCCATGGTGCTGAGGAGGACCGCAGAGAGTGGGAGGGAGAGTACTCCAGGAGGTTGTGAGTGATTTGCGGGTCCCTCCGAGTTTGTCTGTGACATGTCAGCGCAACCGTCATGTGTGAATGTGTGATGCGAATGTTTTTGAGCGTCCCTAACAAGCGTTTACACTGGTTGACAGGTGTACCAAGCTTTAACTCTGACATTTATAATCTTTTACACCTCATGCCAGGCTTTCCTGAGTGCATGGTCGCTATGACAGATCTGACGAAGGCAGTGGGAATGCATGTTCTTTTGTGACTATTTAGACTTACTATAAATAGATACGGCCAAACAGCCATCTAATTCTATCCACGACGGGCTGGAAGGAGGCTAATACAGTATTTTGCGCCCTATAGGGCGCACCTAAAAGCCTATAATCTTCTCAACTAACGACAGTGCGCCCTATAGACGGGGCGCCTTATATACGGCCTTATATATTAATTCTGGTTGTGCTTACTGACTTCGAAGCGATTTTGTGTGGTACACAGCGCTCACGGCGCACTCAAAATGTTTTAGTACGGTACGAGTTTGGTAAACTAAAATGCCCCACCGCTAGCAGCATTACGGTAATGGGGGCGGAGTTACATACGTACTAGGCTACTCTCCAGTGTGTCAGGTCACAAAGAACAAAATGGCATCCAGTAGAGACACGCGTTCAAGCTCAAGGCTATCAGCCACGCGGTTGAACATGGGAATAGGGCAGCTGCGAGAGAATCTATTCGACTGAGGCAACAGCGTTCAAAGATGAGCGAGTGGCGGACCTTGCCGTCATTCCGGGTGGATTAACTAAATCCACCGCTGGATATTGCTGTCAACAGGTCGTTCAAAGCTAAACTGCGAGCTGGGAGCAGTGA
>OMOT01038490.1:0-10393 GCA_900312575.1 Acanthochaenus luetkenii
TAGGAAGAGAGAGATAATACCTTCTGAATGCATGATGAATGTAGTCATCAGGCTGAATGTAGTCATCAGGCTTAAACTGACTGGGGGCCGAGTAGAGCACGGAGACAGAGAGCGTGCAGTGTGCTTAGAGGCACGCCATCATCAACTCTACCCTGCAGCGTCTCTCACTCTCCCTATCGTCCTCCTGACGAGTGACAGAGAGAGAGAGAGAGAGAGAGAGAGGGAATCACGCAACACGCCGGAGAGGATACGAAGTAGTAGGAGAGAGGGACAAAAAACAATCTGCTCTTGAGCTAGAGAGGCAAGAGAAAGGAGGCAGTGAGACGCTGAAATAGAGCGCACCTTGACGCTGGTGGCGCCACTTCTGCCGTGGCTCCAGCCCACAGAGAGCTTGTTGTAAGCAGCGAGCTTCAGAGTTGTCTTACTCTCCACAGCCCGAGGAGGAGAGAGGGATGCTCAACGACATGACGGACTGTGAGGAGGGAGAGGGGGGACCCAACAGCCAGGGTGAGTGACGAAACCTGTCACAGATTGATGCGAGAGCGGTGTGTAAGTGTGTGTGTGGGTGTGTCAATTTACGTACGTATACGAGGGTGAGTGTGAGCGTGGGTGAGTGTACGTGTGAGGGCATCTGTGTGTGTGTGTGTGTGTGTGTGTGTGTGTGTATTTGTGTGTGTGTGTGTGTGTACGTGCACTTATGCTCAAAGTTAGGGAAACAAGATTATGTCATTTCAGGGATACGCAGATAAGTGCTGGTCCTTGCATCTACCCAGTTTTGTACGTGATCAAGAGGAAGTAAGAGAAAGAGAGAGATGCACTGAGGAAGAATGTACCTGCGAACTCTCTCAATACTTGTCTGATCTCCAAATGCAACCTTAAAGGCTGCTGTGGTCCGTGTGTTGAGAGAATGGAAACAGCAGATAGACCAGTGCAGTCAAGCATCCGTCTGCTCCATGGCACTGCCACTTGGCTCTCAGGCACAGTCATGTTTGGGCAACAGGACCTCCTGGGGTTGCACTTGTCAACCTCCATCTGTTTGACCAGCATTCGGAGTTTCCCCCCTATCTCTCTGTTCATTCACTCCTGGTTTTTGAACATGAGTTGTCATAGTCACAGGATGGAGCCTTTTATCTGTGTGGCATGGCGGCGCGAGAGTAGATCCCTCAGATGTGGCTCGCCAGATGTTCAGCCTGCCTGTAGATTCATATGTCCATGTCAAAGGCATTCTGAACAATCTACAATCAGGCTTAGAGCGTACAGACTGCAGCCCCTGCAGAGCTTCATGGGGGGGGGGGGATCTATGTGTGTGTATACAGTCTGAATGTATCAAAATCTGCATGCAAATATGTCTTGGATATGCATTGTACCTTTACATTGACATTGTAATACATTAAAGAGGCAGAACCAACTTTATTCATCTAAATGCGATTTTATTTTTCATTGTTTGGTGAAAATGTGCTTATGGGTGAAATATCCATGTGAGCAAGACTTCCTTTTTCTGTGTGTGTGTGTGTGCGCGCGCACGTTTGTGTGTTTGTATGTATGGACACACTCAAGGGAACAAGGGACATTCTGAGGATTAATTATGTGCTAAAACAAACACATTTGTGAGTCAAAGGTATTTCCCCAAATACAATGAGCTACTGAGCTGATGCCAACACATACTGTATATTTTCTGTAGTTTGAACCTATGTTACGTAAATGTAGGCCTATGATTCCCTTTATTGTTTTGACACCTGTACACACATAATACTGGTTCAGTCTCTCTTTGTGTCCTGCTGAAAATGGGTTGTTGGAGTGTACCGTCATTTTACTGCACAGCCTACATCATTCCTCCTGCCATGTACATTTCTGGCTTGTTGTGGGTCATTATCTATTATTTTCTAGCACTACACAGAATGGCCACAGAGTGATAATGTATGCTGCACAGAGGAGGAATTAGATGCAAATCACTACACATAACCTACAGTCCACAGATTAAGTCCACTGGGGGATTTTGTTTCAACTGGCTGGCTTGGCATTCCTCCCAAGACCTGTTGTTTTCAGGGATCAAGGTAGAAAATTGGATTACAAGGACAGTTACATTACATCAGCATTGAACTGCCAATCTGTAGATTGTACACAATCGGGTCTTCTCCTGGGGAAATAGCCAGGTGGAAGGCAAAGCACAGGCACAGACAATATTCGATGTGTAGTACATGCCAGTGCTGTATGCGTGTAATGATGAAGAAAGTAGTCTTTGTGTCTCCACATAACAGTAGATCAGACATGAAAATCACAGACAAAATAGCTGGTACACACTTTGTATACTAATGCAAATAATTATGAATATGGTCAATAGTCTCCAGTAATTTCTAGTTGAAATATATCCATAAATAAAAACGGAATGCATAAGCTGCTCAAGAAAATATATAGGCGATTGTAATTACCTGTCGTCTACCTAATGATTATTACTCAGTGGCTTTAATCAGGTCATTACTGAAGGTAAAGACTGTTCTTATTTTCTGTGATGGAACAAATGGAGAAGTAGCCTCTAGTGGGAAAGGGAATGGTTTCATTTCTCACTTTTTGGTTGGCACTGACTAAAGCTCGCTACTCCATGCCAATGAAAGATGAGGTAGCACTGCTAGCCAGCTTTTCTTTTTCTTTTTCTGTTGCACCTGAACTATGCTTCAGCGAGAAAAGAGGAAAAGAGTGAATGCAGGTTAAACCAAACGATACAGGTTTAATTTGACATG
Source organism: Acanthochaenus luetkenii (assembly GCA_900312575.1). NCBI lineage: Eukaryota > Metazoa > Chordata > Actinopteri > Beryciformes > Stephanoberycidae > Acanthochaenus > Acanthochaenus luetkenii. The sequence continues at coordinate 2,739 of OMOT01038490.1, forward strand.
TTTGTAAAACTGGTGTAAGTGGACAGTGTAATGGCAAGTAAAATTGAATATTGATACGCTTGATCTACAGTGAAATTACCAGAGGGAGAGAGAGTAATCCATATCTATGTGATCTAGTACCCTGTGGAATTGGAAACTGGAAGCAATATGTGTTTGTGTAGTATTATGCATTATGATGCCAGACATGGTAGCATGCAAACATATTTGAATCACTCATGTCCTACTCCACATTTTACCACACAGTATCTGTACTTTGGTTATGTCTGTGTGTGTAATTCTCCAGACTTCTGTTGCATGTGATTCCACATCATGTTGCATACTGAGCCAGATATAAAGAGGCCTGGAAGTCAAAGAGGAACTGAAAGTATAGGAGCAAACTTTGGATTACCCCCTTAACCTCACAACACATCAACACATAAATTGAGGCATAACTGTGTAGAATGCAGAAATATGCCACAAATTCTAACCCCATGGGTGTTCGGCAGAGCACACAGGTGGACAATGACCTTTTGCTTTTTAATCCACCATTTGAGCTACATCATTACACTACAGTGGTGAATAACGAGGTGGCGTCTGAGTGGAGGCCTGCGGTAGAGTGATCATTATGCGAACGGAGCAGACGGAACAGGACCATACTAATGAACAAGCCTGAGATTGGACTTGGATACAAATACCTCCTTATTATATTATTGCCTGCTTTAACAGAAAGGGCAAAATGCTGGATTGAGAAAACCATAGATTTGGGAGGAACCAGGGTCCCTGAGGCTGCTACTAACAATATAAATGTGATGAATTTTAATCAATAAGCTAAAAATTGGTGCGATCCTGAGGCAAAAAGAGGGATACGGCATTGAGGGTTCACTCCTGCAGCAGGCTTGCACCTAAAAAATGCTTAATTTCACTTCCCTTTCACCTCTTCTAAATGATCTTCCCATCCCGTTCCATGAAATGCCATATCAATGTGCCCAGCTCCACTAATCACGGACTTGTCTTGTGATGCATAAATTACATTTTAATGTATTTTGAACATTCCAGAGTATGCATTAATAATTCATTTGGTAGGTTATCAGTATACAGGTGCAATCAACTATGCAGCAACACATGCAATCAACACTGTAAGAACTGATTATTAGCCTATCATGTTTAGACAGTCAGCCTAATGATGGTAGCGGTATAGAAGCCACTCACTGGTGTGGCCATGGCCAGTTCATAGTAGTGGCTTGGGATTTACAATGGGGCTGTGGCTACCTAGATGTTGTTTGTATCATGTGGGGCATCTGGTGTATGAGATAAAGAGGGGTCATGCCAATATCAAGGTTTTGGCAGTATTCAAGTACGAGCATATTGTGACAGAAGTAATTCAGGGTCAGAGGTGAGGGTTTCATTATGATAATAGAGCTAATAGATGGGAAAACAAGGCAGTTTATAATAGAATACAAAGTTAAAGCTGCCAAATAAACCCACAGCTTCATTGTCGCCTTGAACACGAAGACATCAACTGTGTTGTAGTAGACTTTCAAATGGCTCAGAAGCAGTGTCAGTACAAAACATATATCTCAGTAAGACACTCAACATCAAGCGTTTTGAGACATGAAGTGGTGTTGTGCAGAAAATTCATTAAAATGCGGACTTCTTTTAGATTTGTGCCTGAAATGTTTTTTGGTTTTTTTTACCAATTATTATTTAGGTTCATTTATTCATTCATAAAACCAGAGACTCTTTTTGTACCATTAGGTGGCTATTGTGTCTTGTCCTGTTTATTTCTGTCTTGTGTCCTGTGTAATGTGTGCTCTGTGCTCTGTGCCATTATGTGGCTAGTGTCTTCTCTTCACATGCACTTACCACAAGCAAACTTTTATTGAATAATTTACATGTTTGGGGAAAAAATGCTGTTTTGTGCATTTTTACCAAGGTTGTTATTGTAGCATTATTCTATAGCCTAGATAGCCTACAGCTCCTGTGTCAAAATTACATGTGGTCTGATGGAACAATTTACTATTTGACAGTATGAAGTCAAATACCTTTAGATCATACTTTCAATGAAGTTTAAGTCGTCAACACACCTGGATATACCTCCACCCTAACAACATATCTCCACTTGGTTGCAACGCTTTTCCTACTTTTGAAACAGAATCATGGTGTTTACTCTCGTACTGTTTTCAAACAGTGCACTTCAAAAGTGGATCTTCTTGGCTACATCCGGGGTTAGGAAGCTGTACTATATATCTTATCAAAATGATTTTCACAGTTTAACATATTGTTTTAGCAAGAGGACAAATAGACAGTAGGAGGTTTGCCTTTGATATTAAATATTTTAGAGTTCTTGATGGAATACTATTCATTTCAAAGCCTTACGCATTTGTAGCTCTGGACACCTTCAGAAGTACAACACCGTCCGTGAGAGAGCTGGTGACAGACGGAGTGCAGGACTGCAGATGCTGCTAGCTGCCTCAGTGTCCTTGTCTATTTGGAGTAGGTCAAAATGGGGCAGACGGTCTGGACTTGTCCTCTAGGGGCTGTTTAGACTGGGAGAGATTAAACCTTGGCTGGAAGCATACACACAAACATGCACACACACACACACACACACACATACAGTATACCGTACATTCGCAACACGCTGAATGGAGGGAACATGTTTTTGGCCAGGCACTCATCCTCATACAACTTCAAATGTCCGGTGGCCAGAACAACGCGAGTGCTAGTACTTCAGTCAGCATTAACTGTGCAGCAACTCAGTACTTTATTATATTCAGCAGAATAACAACACAACTTCAAAAACTGTGTGTGTTGTGTTGTGTGTGTGTGTGTGTCCCTCTTATGACAGGCGTGATTTGCAATCCCTTCATCGACAGCCATTCATTCCCTTACAGCACGCAGATCCCCCTTATCGTTCATTGCACGCTATTGAAATTGATTACTCTTAAGAGGATTGCTTTAATCAAATTGATCCTCAGTGAGCATGTCGCTCCCTCGCTCAGGTGAATGATGAATTGCTATGGGAACACGATATCAAGGTATCAAGGTAAAAGGCAACAAGCTATCAGAACATAAATAAATAAAATATGACAATATCTCCCCTCAAAGTTAGTGTGCTTGACGAATAATTGACCTGACTTAACAACAGGGAGAGATGACCTGGGTTCAAGTCCCATGTTGGACACTGAAGCCCTACCAGCTCCAGGGACGCTGTTCTGCTGTTGACCCTGTGCTCTGATCTCGCTAGAGGAGGGGAATGAAAGACAAGTAGTATCACATTATTATATAAGTACATTATTATTATTATTATAAGAAATGCATCAGGGAATCAACAGCAGTTATTGTTAGGTTAGTGCTCAAGGGCAACTTCAATCAGTCCCAAGAGATACAACATTTCTACAGCAGACTACATTTCTACAGGAGCAGAGAAATGCATATATTCTATATCATGCCGTTAAATGTATGATTAGTAAGAACTCTAAGATTATAGCCAGGTTTGTCCTATATGTTAATTGCCTGATCTGTGGTTCATTCATCTTTTGTTTCCTCCAGAGTGTCTGTGGGCAGGTTGTTGTGGAGATGAACAGTCATAATGTAATTGTGGAGAGTATTATCTCATTGCAGAGGAGCGCTGCATTATATAAGGCCGTCCTCTTAATACCATATAAAGGATTTTAAAATAGCTGCTTCCTGGTAATTCCGCAGATGTATTCTCAGTTGATTTACAGCTTTGATAAATTGTGATTGCCAGCTGTTTCTGACTGGCGCGGACCAGAAGGCACTGGCCATTTCTCTGGGGGGAACTGGTCTTCGAACAGTAAGCCATAAGTAGCTGAGCTATGTCAATATGATGATCATGCATTGTCAATAATCCTCTGACGTGTTTGCCTAGCTCCTCCATGTGTAAAACCTTCCTGTGCATGTGCAGTATGTCAGACACTGACTGTTTGATCCATATAGAGGGTCAGAATGTCGAACTTGGATCAAGAACGTCTGGACATCTTGTGCACATTTAGATAGATTGATCTGATTCACTACGGTTAATGTATGTAATCGATTTTAAAACATAGGCCTGCATCGCATTTACTGTCATTTATTACTATAGAAGGAGCCTATCTCAGACTATATATTATGACAGACTCTGAACTGTGTGTCAAATAATCACTTTCACTGACCTAGATGATGTAACATCACTGTAAATTGCAGGCTCTAATGTTGTGCTTTACATTGAAAGTCACTCTTGTCTGTTGATGCAATCACAAGCCTTGTAGCCTGTCCTGGTCCTGATTATTTCAGTGTTAAAGGGGAATGTCACTCAATTAAATAATCCAAATTTTTCTGGATCAAGACAGTCCAGTCAGTATTTTTGAACATACACTACTATCGCCCATAGCTAGGAACTGAGAAACAAGAGTTTAATGTGTGAAATCATACTGATGTGTTGAATATCCTGAAATGCTGCATGGGCCTGAACCTATGCTTCTAAATACCGGAAAGCCTTATTTAATGGCACTGCTATCAGTTTCAAACCAATACAAATGTACCCTGATTACCCAAAATCACCTTGGTTACTATCGTTGTATTCCTATCTATTTTCTAAGTTCTTGCCATGGGAAAGGATGGATGCAAAACGATTGACAAAGTTAAATGTGCAACCAGTTCTTAGGGCATCAGTACCTATGTGTATATATAACCTGCTATTTAACCTGGCTCCATCTGAGGAAGCTGCATATTTCCCATATTGCCCATCATCAGTATTTATATTTGGTCATGTTTGCATGTTTTGATCGCATTTTGATTAAACTTAGTTTGATATACTATTTACTATTGATATATTCTTGTTTCATCTAATTGGAGTCACCATAATGCTTTCTTTAGATATTTGCCTCCCCAATTCTACGTGTGAGTGTCATACGGTTTGGATGTTGAAATGTCACCAAAACTGATGTTACAAAAAACAATGTTTATTGTTTTTAGGAATCTCTCTTTTTTGGTTTTGCACTCAATCAGTATGTACTGTACATGCAGTACCGTCAAAATCTGCAGTAGTTCCTGTTACCTGGCCCCTGGCCTGATTCTCTGCCCTCTGCTGTCCTGCTGCTCTTTAGTACCAACTAAGCCCAAAGGGACGAACACTCATCTTTTTAACATATGTTTTTGGGTACTAGAGGGCCTGGATAACAAACAGAGGATTATCAGTAAACCAGCAAAGCCATTCTCTGTTTTCATTAGAGTTGGTATTTACTCTTTCTCTGTCTTGAGTTTCTGGAAACAGGTTCTACTGTTTTGCAGGAATCCCTGAACAGAATGGCCTAATTATCAGCTGAGTTATACAAGGAATGTCAGTCCCCAATTTTCATCAATAAATCAGTGCTGTTCTCTTGGGAAAACATGTTCATATGCGTTGCGGTACCACAAGTGCAAATTGATTAGAGAGGCAAGAACTTTCTGTTTTGTTTGAATGTGCAAAGCTACGCAGAACATCTGGTAATGTGACATAGCGTGTCCTCATCCTCCATGATGAGATCCATTGACAAGTTGATGGATGCTCTGAAGTCCCTGCTGTATGTCCCGGGACTAGTGATGTGGTGTTGGTGGCAGGATCATCTGTAGCTAGCGCACAGACATCAGGGCTTTATTATTAGTATTATACAAGCATCTATCTGGGTCATGTCACGTCACCACACAAACATGGCAGCGGCTGTGAAAGACCTGGTAGTCCAACCATCTTGAATATGTATACACACACACGCACACAGACTGATTTCTAGAGGAGACGCGAGAGCAATGTTTTGTAATGATGTGGAAGCATGTTTTAGAGAGAGGCGAGCAAAAGAGAGAGAAAAGTAAGAGTGAAGGAGAAAGGCAATTAAAAGCAGGGCCTTGAGCCTGGACTATGAATGACCCCACACATCTTAATCCAGTGTGTAAAATTCAAGCAGCCTCTGATTCCACTATTCCCTGCAAGTCTGTCAATGGCTGTAATTCAGACGACGAGAGGCGGTAATATCATATGGGACAGACAGGGTTGACCCGCTGCCCCTCTGCCCCATCCACCTCCTTATCTTATCATCCACTCCTTGAATGCACCTTAACAATCTCTTTCTGCGCTGCATGTTGATGTGGAATGGGGAGTATGTTTAATGCTATTACCCATAAGGCAGAGCACCTAAAGGGAAAGTATAACCTCACAGTGTTATAGTGCAGTATATCTCTCCCAAGAATATGAATAGCAAAGGTTAATTTTATTACAGTGACAGCACACGGCTACAGTTTATTGTAAAACTAGTGTGGCGAGCTATTTTAACTGAGCTTGACCACTTTTTATAAAGATACTGTAATATATTTTTGGGTTGAAACTCTCAAAAGAGAATCCAGGGTATGCAGTTGCGCTGCTTGAAATTGATGTTTCGAATGTGATGTAATGATGTGAGCAGCACTGCGACAGCTCTGACGGACAAAAAGACAGCCAGGTGGGAAATGGGCTGAGGACAAAGCCCTGGATGGGTTTGATACTCCTTGGAATTATCTTTTATTCCTTGGTTACAGCAGGCAAGGTGAGAATGCAAGTGTTGCCTGTGTGAGTGGTGTATGTTGAGATAATTGTGAGTGTTCGAGTTCTCTCCCATGCAGAGTTTAACTTCTGCTTTCCGCAGCTGCTGGATAATCCCCTTGAGCCTGCATTCTGTTAAGCTTTTAAAAGCTGGTATAAACTGTCCATTTTGTGATAGCCGTGTCACATCAAGGGTACAATCTGCACCACCCACTGTCTTTCCTCTGTATGCCTTGGTCAAGTCGCAGTCAGAGCTCAGCCTGCCGCAGCAGCGCAACCATAGGCGCCGATTTATGTTTCTGCCGGTGGGTGCTCAAAACAGTTGAAACACTACGTGACAGTGACCTCGTTGTCTTATTAAAGTATTTTCACCGAATAATTGTAAGCCTCCGTGGCCGCGCGGTATCGCGTAGGTCTTGCAGTTTTGAAGCGTGACATCGAACCCAATATTTCTAAAAACCTTCACCACACATCCCCCTCACCTGTCCCCACCTTATACATGTTTTCTGTACATCATATTATTATGATACATGTCGTGATGAGTGTTAAATATTTGGTTGACTTTGGTCGAGGGATGCGTTTCAAAACACTGTCACGTGGCTAATGACGTTTGAAACTCATGAAACTATTACGAGCCCCGTCTAACATCTGACCTCTAATGAGCCACCAGATCTCTAATGAGCCACCAGATCTCTAATGAGCCACCAGATCTCTATCCTGCATGAAACTACATTCGAAAAATACATTTTGTTTTCTACATGATCAGTTTATTGTCTCTCAGGTCCTAAATCATTCAATGAACCACAGTTTTGGCAAAGTCTTAAGAAGCAAAAGCTTGGATTCGATGCGACGCTTCAAAACTCCTAAAGGTCGTGAGACCAACGCGCTACCGCTCGACTACGGAGCCTTAACGTCATTAAGTGAAAATACTTCTATAAGACAATGACTTCACTTTCGATAGTGTTTCGAGCATTTCGTGAAGCTTCGGCACAATTGGTGTTTCGGAAAGCCCTGTTCTGGCCATCCCTACAGTAACCCTATCAAATGCATTTTTCCCCGTGGGTGCTCGGGCCATCTCCGTGGGTGCTCGGGCCCTGAAGCACCCACGGAATCGGCGCCTATG
>OMOT01038513.1:0-16273 GCA_900312575.1 Acanthochaenus luetkenii
AGAGATCTTCTCTGGAGACAAATACAGGATGCACTCTGACAGAAAGGTTCACTTCCTGTCTGTGCTGACCATTAATATGAAGGATGATGCAGAATACAGCTGTGTGGTTGCAGATGACGAGAGCATCAGGACTAGTGCAAGGCTTCACGTAGAAGGTGATCTTAACATGAGTTGTCTTTCTGTCTGTCTGCCTTTGTCTTAAGTGTATGTGATTGATTGGATTGGTAGATAATTGTGTGGGTTCCCAACATTGTTCTGTTGCCAGGTTCTGCCCTGGATCTCATCAAGCACTTGGAGAACATTGAGGTGCCCGAGACCTACCCTGGAGAGTTTGAGGTTGAACTGTCTCGTGAGGATGCTGAGGGCACCTGGTACTTTGGAGACAAGGAGCTCTCTCCCAGCAGTAAATACGTCATGTCCTCTCGCCGTGGAAGACACACTCTGAATGTCAAGGATGTCAAGAAGGAGGATCAGGGAAAATATACCTTTGTATGTGGAGATCTGAGGAGCAGCGCCTCCCTGAAGATGAAATGTAAGCAATTTTAATTGATCTCATTAATGGATGAAAGAATGATTGTTATAATTGTCCATAGTTATCTGAAATATCGCTTTAAGTTGTTTCCACTGGTAGTGGTTGAGTAATGGGATGAAAGGACAGTGAGCAGCAGCGTCCATGGTGGTGAACAATGTCTCTGTTCCTGCAGTGCGACCTGTGACCCTGATGCAGCCACTTACTGACCTGACGGTCTGTGAGGGAGACATCGCCCAGCTGGAGGTCAGGTTCTCCCAGGAGAATGTTGAAGGAACCTGGATGAAGAACGGCCAGGCCATCTCTGCCTCGGACCACATCCACATCGTTATTGACAAGCTGGTGCACAAGTTGCTGGTGGAGAATGTCAGCAGAGAGGACGCTGCTTGCTACTCCTTCGTTGTTCCTGCCCAGGACATCTCCACCTCTGGAAAACTCACCGTTCAGAGTACGAGACCAGATTTGACTGATTAGATTACTGACAGTACAAGTCACCAAGATAGCTAACATAACATTTCCCTGCATAGACAGTGGTGCGGACTCGCATACACTGTTACTGCATATTTTGTCTTTGTTAACGTTTAACAGACATAACAGGATCTCTGATTAGCAATGCCAGAATATTTTGAAATGTTGCATTTTCCATTATCTACAATCGTCTCTGTTGTCTCTTTCCTCACAGCCATTGACATTGTGGTGCCACTAAAGGATGTATCCTCCATCGAGGGCACCAAGGCTGTTCTGGAGGCCAAGATCTCAGCTCAAGATATCAATTCAGTCAAATGGTACCACGACGATAAGCTGCTGATGCCCAGTGACAGAATACATATGGTGGCAAAGGGAGCCAAGCAGCGCCTGGTCTTCACCTGGACCTTCGCCTCTGATGAAGGACAATACAAACTAGTTGTCGGCAAGGTTGACACCAGCTGCAGCCTGTCTGTCGAGAGTAAGATTCTATTTGATTGTATTTAATCTAAATGGGGGGCAATATAGAAGTTGTGAAATTACTTAAATTCAATTTTAATTCAATATTCAAATAATTAAGTCATGTTATTGTACTGTTACTCAATCCAAAATCTGTTTCCAGAACTGTCCCCAGCCTTGAACTTCACTATATGATTAGCTGTTTTATGCCTGTTATTCTTCTACAAAACATGTTGTTGTTTTTACAGAGGTGCAGATAGTGAGGCACATGGAAGACAAGGTGTGCTCAGAGTCCCAGAACATCACCTTTGAGGTTGAGGTTTCTCACCCTGGCGTCGATCCAGTCTGGACTTTCAAGAACCAGCAGCTCAAAGCCGGTCCCAAATACAAGATGGAGTCCAAGGGGAAGGTTCACACTCTGACTGTTATCGACACCATGAAGGACGAGGAGGGCGAGTACATCTTCCACGCTGGTGAAAAGACATCCAGCGCTAAGCTCAGAGTCTCTGGTATGTTCAGTAGTGTCGTGGAAAAATGCTTGTAAACACTTGAGACACAAAACACCAATGGTTTGATGATCGCAGTATATACTGTATTATATTGCATGCAATAGGAGAGAGAAATACAAATCTGTAAAAACCCAGTTTCCTGTTTCTTTCTCTCTCTCTCAACTAGGACAAAGAAATCATTGCTTTTTATCAACTTTAAACAAAGATACATTCTTCCTTCTTACGATTGGCTAACTTCATGTTACACAAGAACAGTCCATCCTATAGAAAAGTATAATGGATTACCATAAACTCAGAAAGTTGACCATTTATGGGGCTAATATTAAGTTACAGAAACCAGAGAGTGGGGGTTTCACTGATAGAGGGTCAATCTGTTTCAAATGACTCCCTCAAGAGTGTCTACGTGGCGCTAAGCCCAACTCATACAAAGCCAAAAGACATTATATACATTAAATAATAACTAAATGAATAAATGATGAACAAATATGCCATTTTACTTTCACTGTAAAGCAAGTATTTGAACGACATTGTGAGTTACACAATTATTTGAATATAAAATTACAAATATGGTCCTTGTATTCAAAACATAATGGTACTTTCAACATTATATATGATGCGGCTACTTTGAAACCACATCTAAGCAATGAGAGAAGATAAAACCATAAAAGCCCCTAAAACATTTGTTTTCCCCTCAAAATCGTTTGACATCCCCAAAGGATTTTGTTAATTCTACTAACAATTGTCTCGATTTTCCCTAAAACTACAGAGAAATTGCTTTGAGTCTCCCATTGACTTACCCCCTAATGGCAGCAGGGTAGCCTAGTGGTTAGAGATACTGTCCCGTAACCAAAGGGCTTCAGGTTTGATCCCCACAACAGCTGTCCTGTCCATCAACGGTCATGTGTCCTGTCGAAGTGTCCACGAGCGACACACGGTTGTTGTTGGGATTGACTTTCCTGTAGGCTGCACTGCCGGCCCAAAACGTAAAACAAACTGAGCTGTTTCCTTGCGCTGCCACTAGGTGGAGCCATCACCAGGCCTCTGCAGGATGTGACAGTGGCGGAGTCCCAGACCGTGGAGCTGGAGTGTGAAGTCGCCAACGCCAAAGCCGAAGGCAAGTGGCTGAAGGACGGACAGAATGTCGACTTCAACGAGAACGTGGTGAGCGAGGTAAAGGGAGCCGTCAGACGCCTCGTCATCATCATCACCAGACCTCAGGACATTGGAGAATACACCTACCAGGTGGCTACCTCCAAGACCACCGCCAACCTCATGGTGGAGGGTAGGTACCATCTTCTGACTGCACATAGCTCAGTGAAAAGTAGGTCATGGAGTAACAAATTAACTTTTCAACGCCCACTGGCCAAAACGGGGCGTGGTAACGTGGCCAATCACAAAAATGTGTATTAAGTTCAAACAAATTCACGTAACACCATCAATTTTTGTGGAAAGGTTGTAACATCATGAACCTTTATCGAAAGGTTGATCATGGGCCAAGGAAGAACTGATTAACTTGACACACCCATTGGCCAAAAGGGGGTGTGGCCGCACTAAAAGGCACATAACTTCCGAACGGATTCACGTAACACCACAAAACTTTGTAGAAAGGTTGTAACATCACAAACGTTTAGGAACGGTTGGTCATGGGCCAAGGAAGACCTGCTAATCGAATCAGGCCATGATTTCCCATACTTTACTCTCATACGGCCGTATACTTCCAAAATACTGAAACTATTTTATACAGGAACTGTATAGGTTGACACCTATCCTTTATGGATGGCTTCCTTGGTGGAGGTCTACACTCTACTGAGCGCATTTTCTAGTTTTCTATTTCTTTACTGTTTCTATAGTGGCACAAAATGACAGATGAGTACTTTTTAAAGGCTAATAGGTATATCATTCTTACACTTAATTTTACAGTTAGGGTCCATTAAAGTGATGAACAGAACTAACATTGGATATGTAGCATCTTGGAAATGTTATTTCTGAATCTTTGAAATGCGAATTGAAGTGATTGTTTTCCTGTTGTAGCCGTGAAGATCAAGAAGACGCTGAGGAACCAGACTGTGACGGAGACCCAGGAGGCGGTGTTCACCCTGGAGCTGACCCACTCCAGTGTCAAAGGGTCCCAGTGGATCAAGAACGGAGTGGAACTGCAGAACAACGACAAATATGAGATCACCTCTGACGGCGTTGTCCACACCCTGAAGGTCAAGAACTGCAACACACAGGACGAGTCTGTTTATTCATTCAAACTGGGAAAACTGTCGGCAAATGCCAGACTGAATGTGGAGAGTAAGTACAGTAGTTTAACTTTTTGGTCTTGATTAGGTTCTTGTCAGTGACCAGTCTCTTGTTACAATAAGAATTTCCTCCATTATTTTGTCAATTATTGCTAAAATTATCATCCTGATGAATTTGCTACTTCAGACTCATCATGATTATTGTACCATGCCAATAGTTGAATAGTGAAAATGTAAATGATGTTAAGTATGTTAAGCATGAATAATTGTTCTTACTTTCTGCACTACAACTGGTTTCCCTCCTCCCATTATGTTGCTTAGTATTTTGGCAATTTTTGGAGCCCTTTGTTGTTTTCCATCTTTTTACCTTTTAACCATAATGATTGTGCAGCTCTACCTTAGCTCACCATCTCAGATTCAAACCTTTTACTAGTTTTCCCAAAATCTGTTTTTATAGCAATCAAGATTGTGAAGAAGATTAAGGATGTGACATCACTGCTGCACACCACCGCCTCCTTTGAGCTGAGTCTCTCCCACAACAACATCCCTGTCAAGTGGATGTTCAACAACGTGGAGCTGAAACTGAGCGACAAGTGTAAGATCCTGTCGGAGAGGAAAGCCCACAAGCTGATCATCCAGAACGTAGAGAGCAGCAACGCTGGAGAATACACCGCTGTGGTCGGACACCTGCAGTGCAGCGCAACACTCACTGTGGAGGGTACGAATGTCCAAGATTCAGCTAGAGAGGGTTTATAATAATAATAATAATAGTTTTACAAGAAATATATATTGTTCATTTAGTCAACCATTCTCAACAGAAAAGATATAATGATAAACAGTTGAAGCGCAACAGTAAAGCAGAGACGTGGCTATGTACTAATTGACCAAAAATGCCTTTGTGTTTTTTTGAAGGTTTTCTTGATCACAAATCTATTATCTAGTATCTATTAATGGTATCAATCAAAGGAGATAATTAGGAGAAAACTGTTCAAATGAATGAAATATGAAATGTTGTATTATTATTATTACAGGGGAGTACAGATGAAAATTAGCACTGTGTCTACTATCCTTGTTAAACAAAAAAACAAAAAATACAATATTTTTTTAGCGCATGAATATATTTCCTAACTTAACTGAGATTGAATTGATCTTCTTCAGCTCTGCGTGTCACCAAACCCTTGAAGAGCGTGGAAGTCCCAGAGACCCAAGTGGCCACTTTTGAGTGTGAAGTGTCACATTTCAACGTCCCGTCTACCTGGTTGAAGGACGGCGTGGAGATTGAGATGAGTGAGAAGTTCAGAATCGTGGTTCAGGGCAAACTCCACCAGCTCAAGATCATGAATACTAGCAGGGACGACTCTGCAGAGTACACTTTTATCTGTGGAAACGACAGAGTCTCTGCAACTCTCACTGTTAGCCGTAAGTTCACATTCACTACTATTGTCAAACTTTGTCCCTGCTGGCCACCGTACACTCTCTCTGACCGTGAGCCAATCAAATCAAAGCAAAACAATGGTTCTGTATCAAAGAGGCTCCTGATTGGCTGCCTTTTACGCTGCTCTACACAAAGCAGTAGCGTCTAAAATTCACATGGCGATTCACAAAAAAAGAAATAATTACAATGAAATTAATCTTTATGCTTTAGTATTTGACTCATAGCAATATAGAAACAACAATAAGAACCATGAGATAAACACTATACAAATGTGTCACCCGGTCGGTAATTTTAATTATTTAGGTCGGTAACAATTATTCTTGTCCTTTTTTTGGTACTTGCCAGCCTTAATGTCAGACACTGCATTACAGTATGCACCAATTCCATAAAAACAATGTGCCGTGGATAGGCAACAAGACTATGGCTACTGGCTAGTGTTTTCACCACTCTGGTCCTGGTAAATAGGTACAGTTTGTGTGTATTTATGATCAGCTGTTCTTCTGTACTCCTCAGCTATTCTGATCACCTCCATGCTGAAAGACCTGAACGCCCAGGAGAGAGACACTATCACGTTTGAGGTGACCCTCAACTATGAGGGCATCACTTACAAATGGCTGAAGAACGGCGTTGAGATCAAGTCGTCGGACAGATGCCAGGTCCACAGCAAGCAGCTCACTCACTCCCTCACCGTCCGAAACGTTCACTTCGGAGACGGAGGAGAGTACCAGTTTGTGGCTGGCTCCACTGCCACCTCAGCTAACCTTTTTGTAGAAGGTAATTTCATGTCCTACATATTTTTATTTTCTTTTTCTTTTATTCAGTATGGTCTGGAAATTCTGGAAATGTTTTGGAAAGTTCCAGTACTTCTATATGTTTGGAAATTGAACAAAATAGTTCTGATATTCAGATATTTGCTCTGGAGAATAATAATAATCTATAGAGTGATACAGCGTCAGTAGGGGCAACATGACTGTCGGCCTGTCGGCATCAATCATACTGAACATAAAAATCATCAACATTTGCACACCCTGCACCCGTGCTGTAAATTCATATATTTCATGCTTTTTATTGACATGTTTCTACTTAATACGTTCTAGTGTTGCACAACAACACAATTTCCCTATGAGGGTCATTGAGGTTTCATATCATCATATTTAGGTCTTTCATTGTTTGACTGTTTTTTGTTTGTTTTAGCTCGTGTGATTGAATTCACTAAGAAAATCAAAGACATCAAGATAACGGAGAAGAAGAAGGCCATTTTTGAATGTGAAATTTCTGAGCCAAACATCCAAGTGATGTGGATGAAAGATGGACAGGAGATGGATATGTCTGAAGAAAGGTACAGAGTTAATCTAACACTTTAGAAAGTTTGAACAGAGCATTATCATCTATTCGAGCAGACTAACAACTCTCCAATCAACTCGAAAATAACTGTAACAATTCATTTTTTTGAGTTTCCCAACCAATACATAATTTTCTTTCAAGGTTTGTGGTGATTCTGTAATTGAAATGTTTTCTTCTCTACTCAAGGCACACTTTCCTCACTCTGCTTTCAATAGCTAAATAAATGTACATATTTCTTTAAAATTGAAATCAAAAATTCAACCCTCTGCGTTTATTTGCAGATACATGGTGACAGCAGAGAAGTATGTGCACCGCCTGATGATCCAGACTGTTCGTATGTCTGATGCTGGACAGTATTCAGTGGTGGCCGGATCCAGCGTCTCCAAGGCCCAGCTGACTGTGGAGGGACGCGACATCAGGATATCCGAACCAGCTGTGAAGGAAATCACGGTGAGACAGATTTGAACCAAAAATATCACATTTAAAATATTGTGCAGGTATTGAAATTGAGACATGCATGGGTTTACAGTTAAAATCCCATGAACTGGAAATAAGTGCTCAATTCATTATGTGTTGTGAAATGTATCGCATACGTATTTTAATGGAGAAATGCAGTGATTTAAACGTTTAATAACATATTAAAATGAAATCAGTGGTGAATTCATGATGTGTTCTGTTACATTAAAAATATTCCGATGGAGAGACACAGACTAAAGTTTCATAATTGTAAACCAGAAATACTAAAACCGGACTCCTCTCTTCCAGGTTGTTGAGAAACAAAGAGCAACCTTTGAGTTTGAGGTCAGCGAGGACGATGTTGAGGCTCGCTGGATGAGGAACGGAGTGGAGATCCAGTTCTCAGTGGAGGAGAGGTTCAACTATGTGAACATCAGAAAGCTCCACCGCCTGACCATCTCTGAGACCTACAGGAATGATGCTGGGGAATACACCTTCATTGCTGGCAAAAACAGAAGCACTATGCATCTTCGCGTCAACAGTAAGTCAGAACATATGTTACCACATGCTTTTTGATTGACACACAGACAATTAAACAAATGTTGTAGCGTCCCCCTTAAGCCAATCAGTGTACTTTTGAAGATGCTGGAAGTTTCATCAAAATCAAATTAATGATGTATTATATATTGTGTGGGATGCGCAGATGGACCAGGGCTGATTCATTATTCCTCCTACCGGACAAATATGAATGTATAGGGGATAAAAACGTATAAATCTAGTCATTAGTCTGATTGAACTTGTGCTAAGAGCTTCATCAGAAATGTCATAAATAACATTTGACATAATACAATGAATATATCTTTACTAATACACAGGATCTAATGTAAGCATTCTTCATGCTATTAAACTAGGGTAAGCTCCTACATAGAAACTAAAGGAAATTAAATTGTTAAAATAGATAAATAATCTATGGCAAGAAATGGCCTACAAAAACTCAAATCACCCAATTGATATGAATATAGTGATATGAATATAGTGTCTCATTTCAGGGCTTTTGGATTACATCCGAGTTTGTACATTGTTACTGTCTTTTTCTGTCTGTCACTGCTGTAAGATATTCCGCTACCATGCTGTCTCTTTTTAGAGTTTACATTTACTTTGACTCTCACTCATTGATGCCCTCTTGTGGATACAAACAGAATAGTGTGATTAATTTCTAAATTAAATTAGAATGTATCTACATTTCTGCTCCAAAATCTAATTTTTGGTAACGTGATAGCCCTCAGTGGGGTTATCAAGTGGCCGCCTCCCATCATAGACATTTTGAAGAAACGGCTCAACAAACGGCTTCATTCTTCTTTTCCAGTCCCAGAGCCTCCTCAAATCCTCCGCCACATGGAGCCCCAGTCTGTGGAGGCTGGTAAACCAGCTCGCTTCTCAGTGCAGGTGACTGGTGTTCCTCAGCCTCAGGTCTTCTGGTACAAGAACTCCCAGGCTCTCTCTCCTGGCTTCAAGTGCAAGTTCCTTCATGATGGAGAAGAACACACGCTGCTTCTGATTGAAGTCTTCCCAGAGGATGCAGCTGTCTACAACTGTGAGGCCAAGAATGACTTTGGAGAGGCAACAAGCTCAGCAGCACTCAATGTGGAAGGTATTTCTAGAAATATATCATGAATGCTATCAATATGTTGCAATTTGCTTTATGTCTTTGTTCATTTAGATTGCCACAGTAATGTTTTATGCATAAATGCAAAAGTTATGCATGCATTTATATGTCCTTTAAGACATAGGCAGATTTATCTAGATATTGCCTCAAATGTTTGATTACTAAGTGTGTGCTTCATTCATCTTGCCAGATTAATCAGTATCTAAAGTGGATACATGTATTTGCAAGATAGCATAAAGCAAACACTCCTAATGTTTTTCCAAATATTCAATATTCTTCAAACGCTGTCTTACCGGGGTCTGTTCATAGGTGATGTATGTAATGATCACTTATAGACCCCCCTGTCCTCTCTCCTTTCCAGTTCCTGAGGTAGTTTCTCCTGTGTCTGCTCCCATCATTGTCACTCCTGTCCGTGACCTGCTGGTCACAGAGGGGCAGCCGGCCAAGTTCCAGTGCAATGTTTCTGGGGAAGGTAGCGATCTTTCCTCAAATTTGTCGTTGTTTTTAGAAAATGGTAGCACTAGATATCTGAAAGTTGTCTAAAGGCACCTCTTAAAGTGAAGCTAAAAGTGACAACATGCCAAGGAGGATGTCATAGTCATAGACTCAAAGATTTGTTCCATAAACCAATTTTAGATAAAAAAATATTGATTAACCAAGCCTGTTCTGTGAAGTATAATTTACAGTAATAGTAACACACATGGCATAGATGATCCTGACTGGAAATGAATCCTGTTTCTCCAGATCTGCAGATCACTTGGTATTGTAATGACAGAGAGATCAGACAGTCAAACATCTACGGGATGTCTCACTATGGTGATACCTACCAGTTGGAGATTTCCAGAGTTCTTCGTGACCAGGAAGGACAATACTCTTGTATTGCCAGAAACTCGGCAGGAATGGTCTCATGTGCGGCAACTATGACTATTGATGGTGAGTTGTACTTTGGATCAAACTTATATTATCACTGTTGGACCTATTTGCACTGCATGTGCTTTAATAGGCAAACTAAGATTTTCTATGCAATACAGAGCATGCTCTTAACTACACACATACTGTCCAGGCAAGTATGCTGGCAAATGTCAAACCGTTTCCCATAAACAGCACTACTCCCTAGGGCCAAAGCTAGCAGAGGATCTCAGTGGCATGTCTCATCCAGCTCGTCCAGTCTAAAGTCTATTGGCTCAATAAATGTTGGTTTATTGAGCCAATAGAAGGCTGCATGGTTCAGCAGGTGGAAGTGGCAAGGTTTCAGGCTTGTTTGTCCAGCATGCCAATGCC
Organism: Acanthochaenus luetkenii; assembly: GCA_900312575.1. NCBI lineage: Eukaryota > Metazoa > Chordata > Actinopteri > Beryciformes > Stephanoberycidae > Acanthochaenus > Acanthochaenus luetkenii. The sequence continues at coordinate 10,388 of OMOT01038513.1, forward strand.
AGAGATAAGCTGGTTTCACAAGAGCCTTCCAAATATTTTGTCTTTCATTTAGGTGATATGACAAACGCAGCTACAATGATCATTGCTGATGCTTTCTCTGAGCATTCTTGACAATATAGTTGCAAGGCAGCCAAGAGTGCTGGATGTTCTCTGTGTTCTGCCACCCTTACTATAATCACAGGTGATAATCTTACAGGTAACTTCTTATGTGATGTATGATATCTTCTCTTCCAATATTAGGGACTTAATTAGTTCTGAGGAATGTATCTTTATTTCAGAGGAATACAACATTGACATTCAGAACTGAACTTTGGAAATCTAGTTTTCCTGGTTCCTTACTCACTCAAGCACGGACATAATCCATAGGTGTTTTGGCTCCAGTCAAGCTTGCATGATTGACAACGGAAACCAGCCACTGTCCACTCCCTCACTGATCATGACTGATCCTGCCTTCCAACGCTCCACCCAACCGCATTCTGGCAAACAAGCTGACACAAGTAACCTGAAGAAGTCAGTCACCATTGATGTGTTGACCTAACTCTTCTACTCTTTCTTATTGCCCAGATGAAAATACACACGCCTTAGATAGTGTGTTGAGTGCTGGGGCTGAGACAATGCTAAGTCAGAAGTTGGAGGTTCAGACAGAGAGTTCCCACTCTCTGTCAGTGGGACAGACAGCCCACAGTGTTAAGTTTACTGAGACAGTATCTGAGAGCTCTTCTATGTCAACCACAACATCATCTTCTTGGAGGACGGTTGAGATTCAGCTGGAGAATATAAACTCAGTGGAGATGAGATCTGAGAGCAGCAGTGATATCATTCTCTCAGCGAGCCCCAAACTGCTAATGGAAATGAGTGACGTCCGGGTGAAAAGTGGTGAGAAGGCCGAATTCAGCTGCTTGTTTGATGGGCAGCCCTTCACTGGGGTGGTATGGGATCATAACGGCCAGAGCCTGGTGGACACTGAGAGGGTGAGGAGCTCTCAGAGTGGAGGGCTGTTGTCCCTGGTCATCCAGGATGTTGGTCTGGGAGACCAGGGCATGTACCGCTGCACCACCACCAACAAACATGGCCAGAACAGCACCTCCGCCCAGCTCACTGTTGAAGGTGGTTAATCTTTCTTTTTATCAGTCTGTCTCTCCATATGGTCCATCCCACCTCTTCACCTGCTCCTCCTGCTTCTCCCCTTCATTCTTTAATATTTCCTCTTAGACTGTAACCTGTTAGAATGTAATAGAATAACAAATATCATTTTGTAGTTGTATCTAGTTGATCCTCTTCCCCTGTCGCCAGCTTCGTCTTGCTAACATCATTCTTCCATCTTACTAACCCCTTTAGTGTTTAAAACCTAGAATAGTAGCCTTATGCCCTCTGATCCCTAATTACTCTCCCTAACTTTATTCTCACCCAGCCAAAGAAGCAAATCTCAAAGCAGAAACCCCCATCCCTACTGATTCTGTGCGTAAAGTGTCACAGGCAGACAGGGAGACCTCTAGAGATTCCCCTGACCAAGACAAGCAGGAGGCAGTAGAGAAGCTGGGATCATCACCTCCATCTTCACAGAGACCTTACAGCCTGATCAGCAACCTCTATTTCCCTGACCTTGTGTTCCATGATGAGCATGACCGAGGCCTCTCCAGCTACCTCGAGTTTCTGATCAAGCTGCCCCCTGAGCTACTGACCAAAAACAGAGACAACGTGTCCCTGTATTGCGTTATGAAGGGGTTCCCCACTCCGTTTGTTATTTGGCTACACAACCGGTTGAATGTTGAGGATTCTGTGTCTTACTCTCTGAAACATGATGGCCCCCTGTGCTGTCTAAATGTAAAAAATGTGGGGCCTGGACAAGGTGGCACTTACACTTGCAAAAATGTCAACTCAGCTGGGGATGCTGAGTGCGGCACAGTGATGAAAGGTTGGCATTTGCATGCTTTGGTCCTTCTGCTAGCTCAGCCTTTCGCTGGCAACAACCCACCATTCACACTGCTTCCACCTACACTGCCCAGAGCCACAGACACTTTACACCACAACACAACTTCTGAGAAGGTTTAACCAGTGTGTTTAGGAAAGGTCACTGACCTCTGTCCTGCTTTACTGACTAAAACATCAAAGAGAGAAATAGAGATAGAGGGTCACTCATATCACTGAACATTTTCAAAAGGGCAGAACCGCTGTACACAAAATGATTAAACGGAAGCATGCAAGAATGTCAATAAAAAAATCAATTGACAATATGGACGCACGACCTGTCACTGATTCTAACAGTCTTGCACCATATAGACTTTTGGCCGGATCTACTAAAGGTTTGCGTGTGTAAAAACGTGTGCAAACTCATAGAACACGCAAATAAATGTACAAACTGATCTACTAACAGCACTGAGGACTGCGTCTTTCAGATTTGCAAACTAACTCGCCTTATCCAGTTAGTACTTTTGCCTCAATTAATATGCAAGATGGACGTTTACACGCTATTTTGTAAAATACTGGGTGGAGAAAATGTAGGTAGATGAATGCAGCACTATCAAACCTCAACGCAATTTAGTTGACGGAGATTGCGTCTTTATTTAATATGTTTCAAGAGAAGGTGCAAACGCCCTGCATGTGTAATTGCACAAATGGCTGCTGTTATTGTAGCGAGGAGACGTAGAAACAATGAACCAAGAGGTAAAGAAAGTATTTCCCCCCTCGTGTGAACATTTTTGGAATGACTGAGCCAAAAAGTCATTAAAACATATCACCATATCCAGCATTGCCATTGTGGAGCTGTTGGAAGAACTAAGGGCGGATTTGAGGATTGGGTAGAGGATGGTGAACTTATGATGGAGATTTTCCACATAAAAATACAAATGTTTATTTGCCTCTTCCACTAACAACTCTAATTCTATAGGCTCATTTTTTATTTTGCGCTTTTCTGTTGCCTGTCCAAATTCTCCATGGTACAAACCATTAAACACGCAAAACCCTCTTTTAAATACCGCTGTCTCCACCACGTTTGCACCTGTTGTCATTTACGCAATCATTCTTAGTAAATCCTCACCCGCAACACGCCCATCAACCAAACGCGCAAACTTTGCACACGCAAATTAGTACCCTGTATTTTGGAACTTAGTAGATCTGGCCCTCTAAGTACAGTTTAGAGAGTGTTATTAATTTAGACACATTTGTGTCTTTACAGTATCTGCAGTGGAGGAGGAACCTATGACTCAAGTCAAGGAGGAAGTGAAAGGTAAATATTGCTTAATATATCTGGCCCCAGAGAATGATTCTTTTAGCAGAATTATTTTATTTATGTCTTTGTCCATGCTTTTTTTATGGTCTATTGCCAAACCTTGTTTATGTTTTGGAAGAAGTATGATTATAGCTATGGTGTTTTCATGACACAGTGTTAGAAATATCTTAATGAAGAATGTATTTCCTTATTTTGACTTCAGGTTACACTGGTAAGATATCTATGTTAGGTTTTGGTTTATACTTGTGTATAAGAATAATCAATTTTTATTTAATGTGTTTTATGTATTTTATGTTTCAGATGTTATTCTTCATTTGTGTTACATTCACAAAAAACTCCACTATAGATGCATCAAGTCATTCTGTTTTCAGTGCCACTGATTATTTTGTGGTTGGAGTGTATATATTACCTTACCTTGAATTGTCATTATTCTACTCAGCTTTCTCTAGCTCAATCATCACCGTGGAAGAGGAAACACAGGAATCTTACACTGGCCTAAAGTTACTAGACAAAACCAGAACACTTGAACTCAAGCCAGAGTCAAAACATTACTCTAGCACTTTAGAGAAGAAAAAAGAAAAGCCTGTTTTCCTCAGCAAACTCTCTCCAGCAGCTGTGACTGTTGGGGAGACAGCTAGGTTTACTGTCACAGTGTCTGGCTTCCCTAAGCCCACTGTTCAGTGGTTCCACAATGGACGAAGTATAACAAGATCATCTGTGCATACATTCATTCACGAGAGAGATGAGTATAGCCTGGTCATTAACAAAGTTCAGAGGGAGTTTGAAGGAGAGTACTCCTGTACCGTCAGCAACAGGTTTGGCCAGTCAACCAGCACTTCTTATCTGCATGTTCAGGTGAAGGATCCAAAGAGGGATGAAAAAGGGGTAGGGAGGAAGTTTGTACCAATTGGCAAACCCCCAGAATTCACTAAAACTATAGAGTCTGTTCAGTCTTCGGAGGGAGGTCAGGCTTTCTTCAGGTACATTGTGAAAGGAGAGCCTCTCCCAGAGGTTCAGTGGCTCAAAGGGAGCTACCACATTCAGTTGAGTGAGTGCTGTATCATAGAGAACAACCCAGATGGATCAGGCTTCATCAACATTAAGAGCGTCAAACAGGAAGACAGTGGCGTCTACACTTGTAAAGCTTCTAACCAGTTTGGGGAAGCTACCTGTACTGCTGAGCTGGTTGTGTTCAGAGAGACCGTCTCTGTATCTCGTCATCAGGAAGAACATGTCTTAGTCCAGAAAACCAAAGGTTTAAAAATATCAATGACTGAACAAGCTACACAATCCTGTTTGTATCAGCTCAGCCTGTCAGGACAGGAAAGAACTAGATCCGATCAGATGGTTTACACCATTGGCACAGAAGACAGGCAGATTATTCCCAGTGAGCAGGTGGGCACCCTTAGAGAGCTAGATATCTCAGCTGCCACTCTTCATAGAGAGCAGCTCACCCACCAAGCTGCAGTGTGTCAGTCTCATGAGCTAGACGAGAGGGTGTCTGTGGCTCCCACTCATCCACCTCAGGTTTCAGCTGTTCCCATGAAACAGCTTCACATGGCAGCTTTTACATCTTCTGTCCAGGAGAGCCAAAAGATCATTGAACAGCACTCTGACCGGATCGTTAGCCCTGAGGTACTAGAACTGGAGTGTGCCAAAGAGCAGCCATCCAAGCTCATGTCAGCCATATCCGAAGATGTCCTCCCACTCACAACAGTGAGAGCAGAGGCACTGACTGACAGGACTCCAGAGCAGGTCAAGACCTCTACTGAACCCAGGCAGGTTGTTAGCAGTCACCAAGTAGAGTTTGCTCTACCCATCCTCAAAGAAACCTCAGGTATCACCCATAGACCAGAGGAAGAGAGGAGTTTCAGAGTCACTGAAGGCGTTAAGATTTTATACTCAGCTCAGTCTACAGGGCAACTGACGATCACAGACAGACACTCTGAGCCTTTGCCGGCTTTAGACACAGCCACCAAACCCCAGACAGAGAAAGAGCAGCCTAAGCCAGTCGTTGCACCTGTGAGTGAGACTACAGTGGTTTTATCAAAAGAGCAGAAATGTGAAATATCTAGGCCAGCACAGGAGAGGATTGTCCCATGCAAAGACACAGTCTGTAAGTCAGCCATAAGTGCTGAAGAAAAATATCAGCTCCAAGCTGAACACTCAGGACTGGTACCGGGCATAGAATCTGCTATATCACTGCAGTCTCAGCAAGAGGGAGAAAGACTTGTGCATTTACAAATGAGCTGTGATCAGCATATTTTACAATCTGAGGGTAGATTCACCAGTGAAAAGTCCTCACCAGAGCAGGCAGAAGCAGGGAAGAGTCCTACTTTATTACATTCAGTGACCCAGGATGAGCAGAGAACTGTGGTTTGTGAGGCAACTTCAGAGTTCTCAGCAAACACCCTATCTATGTCCATTCAGCCAAAGAAAGTGTCACCACCAACACTGTATCTTCAGTCAATTCATCTATTATCAGCTTTACCCAAGGAAGACATAATTACCATCACTAAACCTGACCAGCAGGTGGCAGCACAGAAACAGGAAAAGGCCAGGAGGCATGCAGCCACCTCAGAGGAGAGAATGGAGCTCACAGCAGATTATCACAAACAGCTTGATGTGTCTGTGACCGGAGTTCAGTCACAGCTCAG
>OMOT01038522.1:0-34363 GCA_900312575.1 Acanthochaenus luetkenii
ACACACCACATACTGACACCAGCATTGGGCCTGAAGTACTCGTACTCGGTATCAGTGATTCCTAAAGTACTCATACTAGGTATCAGTGATTCCTAAAGTACTCATACTAGGTATCAGTGATTCCTAAAGTACTCATACTAGGTATCAGTGATTCCTAAAGTACTCGCACTAGGTATCAGTGATACCTAAAGTACTTGCACTAGGTATCAGTGATTCCTAAAGTACTCATACTAGGTATCAGTGATTCCTAATACTAGGTATCAGTGATTCCTAAAGTACTCATACTCGGTATCAGTGATTCCTAAAGTACTCATACTAGGTATCAGTGATTCTTAAAGCACTCGCACTAGGTATCAGTGATTCCTAAAGTACTCGTACTAGGTATCTGTGATTCCTAAAGTACTCATAATAGGTAACAGTGATACCTGAAGTACTATTTGATAAATTCCGAACCAATTACATTAAAAATAATACAGGAAGAGACTGTCTGAATAGATTAACATTTACAAAATATTTCAGCTGAAACAATCTACACTAAGATTAATTTATATTTTTCAAAGCAATAATGGAGCATGGCTAAAGTTGTAAATATCAAAATAAGTACTAATTTCAATACTCAGTGCTCAAAGTTAGTATTCATATTTGGCAAAAAATGGTAGCATGTACCAGTCGCACCACACACACACACACACCGTATAGAGAGTCTCAAAACCCACTAGCTATCGCCAGTCCTATTCTTACAATCAGTACTACCGCTTAAGTGCATGGTCACACATCAGCAGTGAGTCAGCCTAATGGTTTAAGCCTTATGGTCTCACTGTCAGCCCACATTACCCATATTAGGAGACTAACTGCTTGACAGTGTTCTGCTCTCACTTCCTTTTCCTGTTGCTACACAGCACCGTGTCTATACTCTCTGACCTGTACTCTGTACTTGCATTTTGCTCCATCAGTCTTCATCAGCTTAACAAGTTCAACCATCCATTTACAGAAACAGCAACACAGAAGTGCATCCACTCTGCACTGGTTACCTGATGTGCTCTTTACGCCCTGAACCCTCGATGGTCTTGGCTCCCCACCTCTGCTCCTGCTCCGACACATCGTTCTGAAACACAAAGTCTATGCTGAAAACGAGATTGCCTTTGGAAACAGTGGCAAGCGCAGTACAGAGAATACAAAATCCACCGAGAGGAAGTATTGACTGAGAAGCGTTTGCACCAACAAACACGTCCTCTGTAGTGATCCACACTCCGTACCTCAAAGTCAGGGTCGGTCTCCCAGTCGTCGCCCTCTGCAGCCACCTTCATGCTCACATCATGGCCCACTACTGACTTCCACATCTGGTGAAATAAACACCATGAGCCATACAGAATAGAGTCTGTACGTATAATTAATGACCTACACGGGCAAGGTACGTGAGTAGTGTTGGGACCTTTGTGCTCATACAGACATAATTACAACTCCAATATTCCTATACATACTGCATATGTGATCTGCTAACTCTTAACTAGAAAAAAGTAATATAAAACCACTAGCCCTGACCACCATTTACTGACGTCACAAACAGGAAGTTGAGTTATTTGCTGCATTTCCCCATAATGAAACATACTTTAAGGCCATAGATTGTAAACGAATAAGGAAATACAAAAGAAATATGATCATAACAGCATAATATGGTCATTTAGCAGAACTACATGGACCTTCCAATCCTCTGTAATACATTGAGAATATCTTCTTCTTTTCTTGAGGCAGATATAACATGCATATAATAATTCATGTATTATTATTATTATTAGTAGTAGTATTACTAGTAATAATACTGGATAGACAAGGCCACCGTAAGTTGCACACATTTGTATTACAGTGCTTCATAATGTTATATTATTTAAGGACATCCAATACTGCTGTTGGGTCTTGGTAGAAATCACCATAGTTGCTTTACAATAGGCTACAAGACAACTACCTACTTCCTGAAATAAAGATGACAGATGAATAAAGTAAAACCAGAAAACAAGTCGTCTATTTAGAAGAAAAAGAACATCACCGTTAAGTTGTAAACACAGTATGTCCGTGTTCGGCTGGTATCAGACACCAATGTGTTGTGACAGTTGTGACAGTCTGCAGGAGGAAGATGGGCGACAAGTGGACGAGGATCCGGCGCTCGTGAACGAGCATTGATGCAATATAATTTACAACCAATATCCCTCTTTAATTTATAAATGACAATTACTTCTACACCCTCGATATACTAATAATACATTTGATTTATTCGGTTTTTTAATGTATTTTCAAAGAACATAACACTATCACGTTCCCTGCCGTGTGTTTCCCTCTTTGAATGCATTGTATTTCAAAAAGCGGAACATTAACGCTGCCTTCAGGTACGATCGGAAGTCTTGTGGTTACTTACGAGTGGAGCGATCATGAACCAACCAACAGACAACTTGTGTCTACTAAATTAATTAGAACAGTTGTGTGCCTGAAGTGCTTTTCCCTTCTTCCCATGCAGCGCAAATCAGCTCTGTAAATCTTGATTTGTAAAATAAATCAATAGCTACCGAAACAACTATTTCAGACTAAAAGCACCTGAATGAACAATAAGCCGTATACGACTTCCCACGTGGGGAACAGGACTTTACCAGCAGACCCTGAAGGCAGCATAGGCCAACCCTGATTTTTGGTGTCAACACTAGTGGGCAGGCTCACGAAGCATAAACCAAACTTGCACAAGTAAATGATATAACAGTTGAACACTGATGCTTCAAATATGTTCTAATGAGCCACAATTATTAGCAATAACATAACTGATGTTTAAGGTTTGGTTACAATCACCTGAAGAGCTGATGTACAAAACCACAGCCACAAACTACTGTCTGTCAGGAAGGCATTTATTTTTGCTTTGTCAGAAACGTTCACACATGTCAGAGTTCAGAGGGGTCAAAATTAAAAAACGTTTGGGACACTTTAAAATCTTCCATGAAAACAGATTCTAGCAGATTCACGTGTAAGCAAACTATTGACTTCAATCACAAACCATCTCAAGTCATCTCCCTCCTGGTTACTGGTTAAGTGGAATATCACACCTCCATCTTTAATCTGTTAAAGGCCCCAATGTGTAATTGATTCATTGGACTGATGGCATATTTTCACTCATGTTCATCGACTAAGGTATTGATACAAGGACAGCTATTAATACATGTATATATTATATATTTGTAGGTTTGTTTACATTGGTAGTTTGTAAACTTTTAAGTAACCCAGACCTTTATATCGAGTTATGATGAGATGCTGAAGTTGCAAAACTCTTGAAGACTGAGTTTCTACCCAACATTTATCCAAAATCGGGAGTTCAGACGAACACCATGACAGTTTGGACTACACCTCTCCCACATGGCTCACAAGTGGGCACCTGTATAACATCCAGTCTTCACTTGCACATGACCATATCCTTACATTCACAGCTTTGATTAAAGTAGCGATGAAAGGAGTCAGCAAAAACAGTGTGTGGACGTCATTCTTCTTCACACCTGTCATAAAGAGCAGCACTCCGGGGTGTCACAAACTTTATTTGTGTGTACGTGGAAATGTTACAAGTAGGTATCTGTATGACACCACTTTTATAACAGCAAAGGGTTGGTCTGAACCTGAGTTTTAAATGACTTTAGAACAGTAGCATGTTGCGAGTCAGAGATCTGCATTATGAGCATGGCTGGGGAACACGGCCGGGTCGACTCGATTTCTATTCATGGAGGTTGAAGCTGAAAAGGCAAATATCTGATTAGTGATCATAAAGCATTTGTTCTTATTTCCTATCGATTCGGTGCAAGTCACTTGAGTGTCTGCATTGACTGAATTGAACTGAAAGTCAGTTGATCCCACCCTAAACTATTTATTGAAACAAAAGTCCAAAAACTAGTCAAGACTATCCCATCATGTTCTTCTACTAACTGACACACAAGTAAGCAAATATGAAATCACTAATGTTTAGAGCAAGAACAGATATTGAATTACAAATGTCCCCAGTGGGCTTTATTTTGAAATGATCGGTCACTGATCTAAACCACACTTTCATAAAGTTATTTTCCCATACAGCCCTTTTAAAATGGTTATTTCAGTGTATTTCAAGTGAAGCCAGACTATTATGTAAAATGTGTAGAAGAACAAGATTGTTAAATGAACACGGGTCAGTTATTAAAGAAACAATGTAGAGAGGACGGTGTCAATAGGTAGATAGCAGACATATTTAACAATTTTGGGCAATAAATTATGCTACATCAGAGTAATCTAGATGTGATGGACATAACTAGACAAAACAGCAGTCTTTCTCAGCTGGAATGGATCTACACTGTGGTAACATGGCAACATGTTCCGCCATAAAATCTATAGAGCAAACCGTAAAATCTAAATCTGTGCAACAAAAGCATGGACAGGGAGCCTTATTGGATACATAAGAGGAAAACCCACATCCAACCGACATACATAATAGAAACCGTACATATCTATGGAACAGAGGACTCTATACGAGTCAAAAACATCAACCCTTCATTTTAAATGTGATTTATATAAGAGTAAAGTAATAGAAAAGAAAAACTCAGGATCGGAAGTATTAGAACAACAATTGCACTGTGCTCCATTTTTGTGCATGACACTCAGGTAGGAGAGGAAGAGATAGGAGCATATCAACACATCCTGAACCTCAAGCCATCCAACTGTAAAGTAAGCCTTTTAAAAATCCACCTTTAAAGTCACATGAAAAAGACTATCTGCCAAAACACTTGATTGTGAATCAAAATGATATCTAATCTATGGATTAAGGAAAATTAAAGCTTTGTCCCTTTATAGCATTTAAACAAAATAAGCATTTGAGGCCACTTGCTTTGTGTCCGGCTTGGTTTGGAAAAACGTTCACTCATACACTCTCAATGTCATACAACATCCAACACGGTTAAAATCCACGACGAATGCTTTCAGCTACCCCAATACAAATCTATATACTTTGGCTATACATTTAAGACACATTTCCTGTAGTGTATATCAAAAGTGCATTGTTTGTGTGTGGAATGTTCTTCATCCCTACCTTTAATATGTGTCAAATAATAAAATATGGTGATGGCTTGGGTTTAGTCTGTGTCACGTTTACATTTTCTTTCCCTTCCTCTCTCACGCGTCTGTCCCTTTCTGAAAGGGAGGTGGTTTCAGAGGTATCCCCCCAGGCACAGCAGCAGCAGGGCGTGCACAGTGAGCAGATACAGGGACAACAGTAGAGGGGTGCGCTGGCGGGAGCAGAAGGCCACGCGTAGCATCCGCATCAGGCCTGGGCCACCTCTCCGACTCTGGGATAGGAGAGGAGGAAGTACAATACAGGACACAATCAACTCATAAGTCGTTAATTATTATTGTTATTAAGGTGACAGCTCAGGTAGTATAAAACATTAGCTGGCCCTTACTCGAATGACGTCTCCTTCTGACGGCTCGATGAGGACGGCGCTTTCTGAGTGTTGCGCTTCATGTGCAGAATGCCATTCAGCCTGGGTGTGACTGGTAACATTAAAGAGGCATACATATGTCACAGACGTTATTTGTCATATATTGTTGCTTGGACAAGAAGAATGATAAGATACAGGTCAACTGAGAAGAGCACGTGAAAGCATTCTTTAACATGTCACAGTCATACACTTACTATATCACATGCGAGATGAAATTCCGTTTACAACAGACAATATACACCCAATAGCACCCCACAACACACCTGCCAGGGTATACAAACTGAGTGGGACCTGAAATGATAGCCTATATCACATATTTCATACCGTTTGAGTCGATCCTGTGTAGCCATTAGCTGCTCCTCAATTGCTAACCTCTGTTCCATCTCTTCATCAAGCCTGACGTAGAACAGTTGAAAATCAATTAGCCTCTAAATGCCACTGTTAATTCTGACTGTGTGGCAGTTTTACTGATACAGTACCTCTGCTGTAGCTCTTTGACCTCAGCTATGTAGGTGTGGCTCTCTAGCGCGCTACAGCGCTCCTGTGGGGCTCCGGGAGCACTGTCCACTTCCTCTGTACCCTGTGGGTAAATTATGTCAGTCTAAAAATCCGTCATATTAAATGTTAATTAATACATATTTTAATACCATTTAGGCCCAATTATTTATTCCCAGTGCTTTAGAAAGTGTGGAACTAATAGCAGAATGATACGAATATCACAAGCAACACAAGTGATTATAAGAATGGCATTATCCAAATATTGCGTCGATTATTTCCCATAACATGTTTTTACCTCTAGATTCAGTTACAGGCTCATTATTATTATTTTTTTTACCTCTCTCTGATAGTGCTCCTGCAGGGGTTTGGGCTTAGGAGCACAGGCTTCCTCCAGCATGGCGGTGAGTTGGCGCAGTTGTTGGTCCCGGTCTGAGAGTGTGGTAAGGGTCTGCTGCTTCAGCTGCTCTGCTTGAGCCATCCAGTCAATACGCTCCAGCCTCAAAACAGAACACACACACACGTACACATGCAATACATCAAACACACCATATACCATTTTGCTTTGGTAAAGCCAAAGATTACAATGACAACTGACATAAAGCTGGCACTGCGCCTCACCGGAGTGTTTCGATTTCCTGCTTGCCCATTTCCACTATATTCTCTAACTGCGTAATGACACCCAGTGTCTCCTCAGTCTTCCTCTTCTCTTCAAATAGGTCATGGCTGACTTTAATCAATTCTCCTGCTCCAAGTCGAGCCAGCTCTGACTTCTGCTTCTGAAGCTCAGAGGTCTGTTTCTCTAACTGTTCTAGCTGCAAGTCCAGAGAAGGGAAGAAGCAAGTATGTTGTTAATAGACGTCTATGGAAATCCAGAAAATAATATAAGCAACCGCATCAAGATCCATTATTACTTGCACTAGTAGAGTTGTAATGTGTTGCGTTCATGACTATGTAAAACATTAATTTACATTTATTCTCAAACGTTACTCACCAGTCTCTCCCTGTCATTCTGCAGGGCTTGTAGTGCGTTCTTCAGGCCCCACACTTCTCCAGTGGAGCCTCCGGGGCTACTGTGTGCTGGCTGGCCCCCTGTCTTGTTCATCTCTTCCAGCCGAAGGCTCAGTTCCTGGGCCTTGATTACTGCTTGATCCCTGCTGTCCTGGAGCGAGGCCATGGCCTTTGCAAATGACTGGTTCTCTGCCCTCAGCTGGGTTGTCACTTCCCTTTCTTCCAACAGCTTCTGTTCAATAACCATCAAGTCCCGGGCCAGCTCTGCCACCCTCTCCTGAGCACTCTCAGACTCGGTTCGCATCACACCTCCCTCCCAGCGCAGCTCAGCTAGTTCTTGGCCCCTGGTGGCCTGTTCACGCCTCTCCTTGAGTATGCTCTCCTCCAGGGCCTCCACCTGCTGCCTTGCTACCTGCAGCTGCTCCTTCAACTTCTCAACCTCTGCACCAGGGGCGTGTCTCACCTGTAACACTCTTCCACTGTCACCAGCCTCACTAAGAGTCTCCCTCTCCACCTCTGTCTCTCTGTCTCTGCCAAGGCTCGTTAGCTGAGCTTCCAACTCCTCACGTTCCCTTTCCAGAGAGGCAATGCGCTCTCGCTGGGCAGCCAGAAGCTGTTTGTGCTGGGAGTCCTTCATGCTGAGGACTTGGTTGAGTTCATCCCGGTAACCGTGGAGCTGAGCGGACAGTTTGGCCTTTTCGGCATGTAGGTCATCTCTCTGGACTAGCAGACAGCGCAGCTCCTCCTTCAGGCTGTTGTTCTCCCCTGCTGCCTCCTGGATCAGTCCATCCTTCTCCATCATTACCTGGGACACAACAGATCAAAAGGAGTTACACCACCGGGGAGCCTAAATGCTTCTGTGATACACAAGATCATGCCGTACATATTAGGTACTAAAACAAGTACAATATATTTTATAGCCTTTTGGGTTCTGTTAATTACCTGCAGGTGTTTCTCCTCTAGCTGCTTGTACATGTTGAGGACTCGGTCTCTGTCATCCTGCAAGGAGCCCATGGCCTTCATAAAGGAGTCCAGTCTAGCTTTTCGGTTGTTGCTCTCTTCCTCTGCCTTCCGCAGTTTATCTTCCAGATCCCGCAATTCATCTCTCCTCTGCTCTAGCTCCCTCTCTGCTTCTTGTGCCCTGCTCTCAGCCTCCCTTCTAGCCTCCTCAGCAGCCTGGGAGGATGAAACACATAAATCGTAAGGTATATGTAAAAAACAATTCTCTAATTTGTCCAAATTGACTTCTCCATCAAATCAGCAATGCTTAATTGCTAGGACCAAAAAAGCATAGTACATATTGTAGATTAGATGGGAACTGCATTAAGAATATTGCTGTTTAAATGAAAGTTATGTAACTGACTACCAGAGGTGTCTTGCTCAAGAACACTACAACAGATTTTTCCACCGGGAGGAGCTGGACTCTAACCTTCAACCTTGCGGATGCTGGGCGGGAACGCTACCTCCTGAGCTACTGCCGCCCCCTACACACACACACAAGATTTATACGCACTCAAATACTGCTAATCTAAATTCAGATTAAAACATTTCCCATTTAGAACACTGAATGAAGGCCTATACACTCAATTTGTGAAAACTCGTGGTTTACTAATGGTATAGGCTTATCATTTATACTTTTATCCTACATTTTGCCATTTTATGCGGACGTAATTAATCATGATCAATTTCCACAAGCATTCTTTAGACACATTTTATCTGGTACAATATATTTACACTGTGGGAGGGTGATCCGCAGGAACCACTGGATCTCAAGCAGTAATACACTTTATGTGGATGATTATAGTTTGTTATAGTTTCAAAACTAGGCCATTTATACGTCCGGTAGATTCAAGAATTTTCTGTTAATATTTGTAGTTTTGCCTGCTTGAATTGTGGTCTCCATCAACATAGCTTTGATTCTTTTGTCACCTCAAGTAGACAGCAATTGACTGTTTGAATGCCACGGCAGCTCACCTGAAACAATAAGGTAAGTAAAAGTAGGCCGATCTGATCAAAAATCAATTTAGCCACCACAAATGTTCAGTCTTTCACTTGAATGGTCCGTTTTTGTTAGGGAGCATATCCACATGCTCACGTGAGAGCCTGTTAACAATGAGGCCTGCAGCAGAAAAAAACACACTCAGCAGGCACTGAGGTAGCGGGCAGCACAGAGAACGCCGGGCCAACTGACTTAGCTTCTCTCATCCAACACACAAGCGGATCCTCTAATGGAGAGACATGGCTCGTTTGTGAAGCGCTCCAGTTCATCCTCACCACGATCCTCTCCCAAGAGACAAATATTCATTGTATTTGTATCATGTTTATGATGAATATACTGTATAACGTTTCATTGAAAGTTACATAAATATAACTTAAATATCAAATTATATTTTATATATGTAGCAAATGACAAGCCTAATAGGCACTAATTTTAGTTTAAACGACTAGAGTATTTTGACCGACTAGTAAGACACTTGCGCTTAAACGACTAGTCGGTTAAATTCTCCCATCCCTACTGTAGATAAGTAATCTTAATACCTGAGTGACAGCTTGCTCCTTCTCCCCCAGCAGTTCCACTTCTCTTCTCTCCTTCTCACTCAACTCAGTCTGCAGGCTCTCTGTCAAGGACTTGGAGGAGTGCAGGTCTGTCTCTAGCTGCTCCACGTTTAGACATAACCTCCTCTCTTCAGCCTCCCTCTCCCTCAGCTCAGCCCTGGCCTGGCCGACTTCACCCTGCAGACTCCCAGCAGCCTCCTCCAGTGCCCGGGCCCTGTGACGGAGACCCTCCAACTCATTTCCCAGGGCATTTGCTTCATTTTGGGTACACTGCATCTGAGCTATGGTTTGCTGAAGCTTGCCCCTCTCCTCCTCCAGGACAGCCTGGCTCTCTTTGACTTTCTTTTCCTCCTCTTCAAATCTCAGCTGCCAATCTTTGTCTGCTTTCTCTAGTCTGAAAGAAACAAGTCAATCAGTGTCCTCTTCTTAACATCTCAGTCACTTCATCATGGTAATCTTGTGCTAGATAGTTAAATATAAGCAATATAAGGAAACAGGGAAACAACAGAAACATAAAGAGAAGGAAATAATTCTTACCTGTTCACTGAAAGCTGAAGCTCCTCTTTCAGAGCAGTTTCTTTCTGAAGCTGTTCAGCCAGTTCCTTGGCCCGTGTCTCAGCTTCACGCACTTCAGACTCCTTCCCCTGGAGAGCACTATTAAAGCGAGTCTCCCACTGCCGGGCCTCGTCCAAAACTCTGTCCCGGTCATCTTGCAGTGAGGACATGCAGCGCGAGAAGGCAGCCAACCTGGCAAGAGACTCATCCAGACGGGCCTGCATCTTCTGGGCTCGTCTCTCAACTCCCTCTGCCATCTCCCTGGCCTCCAGTGTGGCCTCCTCTTCCTTCTCCCTGTCTCTGTAAGCCTCTTCCAGCCTCAGCTCCATCTGCTTCAGTTCAGCACCCAGCCTGAACCTCACAGAGTCCAAGGTTTGCTCTGCCTCAGCTTTAATCAAAGCCTCCCTCTGTACAGCTGCCTGTTCAACGGTTGTCTTCTCAGCTAAGGCCTGGCTTGCCTGTTTCCAGGCCTCATCCAGCTGGGATTTACAGCTAACCAGCTGAGCTTCAGACCTCTTTATCTCCTCTAGGGTTTTGGAAGCGTCCAAACAGGATATTTCCAGTTCATTGTGGAGCTCATCACGGCCCATCTGCAGTGCCTTACCCTCCCTGCTTAGTTCACTGATCTTCTCCTGGTACCGGATGCAGTCCTTCTGCAACTGACGGACCTCAAGCTGCTTTTCCCTCAGCAGCTCTTCCAGCTGGCGTGCTCTGTTCTGGCTGCCTTCTTTGACCCTCTGGGCAGACCTCAGCTGTTGCTCCAGCTCTCTCTGCTTGCCAGACTCAGCCTCAGCCTCAGCTCTCTCTCTCTGGGCCTGCCTCTTGTCCTCTTCCAGCCTGGCTGCCCGGTCCCTCTCACTCTGAGCCTGGGCCTCAAGTTCGGCTAGTTCCCTTTCCAACCTATCCACTTCCCGCTGCAGTTCGGCCAAATGCTCGCGGGTGTCTGCTGCCTCTTGCTGGTAGCTGGCAATGCTGCCATTGAGTTGGGCCAACTGGTTCATCAAACGTTCCTCCAGGTCATCTTTTTCAATTTCAAGACTTCTGCAGATTTCTTTGAACTGGGCTTCCCTTTTAGAATCCTCCACTCTAAGGCTCTTTTCTCTCTCTCTGCTCTCTTGGAGGCACTGCTGTAGAGAGGCCATAAGGCTCTCCTTCTCTTTATTCTCCTGGAGGTGCTGCTCAAGAGAGGCCCGTTCAGTCTTGCGTTCAGCCTCCTGTTCCTGCCTCAGTTCCCTCTCTGAGCTAAGAGCTACCTCCATCTCCCTCAACTTATTCTCTAGTAAAATCTGAGCACTTTCAGACATTTCAATTTTTGCTTTCTCTTCATTAGGCTGCGAGTGTGTTTCTGGTGCAGATACCGCAGTTAATCCATCAGCTGGAGCTTCCTCTGTGGTTATGGTCTGTTCTTTGTCTTTAGATTGACTTTCAACAAGTTCTGTTTGGGCAATTTCAGCCATGACGATGCCTGATTGCTGAGCAATGACAAACTCTTCCACAACAGCTGCAGAGCCAAGGGATGTAGCTGGAATGTGACTGTTCCCTTTCTGGACCTTTTGTGAAAGTTGTTCCCTCAACTCTTCAATCTGCTGCCCTAAAGAGTCTCGTTCTGCCGTTGTAGCATCCAAATCAGCTTTCAAAGTCCCCAGCTCTTCTTGAAGTCTTTCAAGCTCAGCTTTAAGTGCCTTGTCATCTCGCTTTATTACCTTCTTTTCCTCTATCTCTCTAAGTCTCTCATTCTCCTCCTCTAACTCCATTATTTTTTGCTGCTTTGTTTTGGCAAACTTTCTCATCTTGTCTTTAACTGAATCCACTTCTTTCTGTGCTTCCTCCGCCAGCCTTTCAGCTTCCTGCCTAGCAGACTGATGAGTCCTCACTCTGGCTGCTAGCTCCTGTCTCTCCTGCCTGGCAGCTTCAAGGACACGTCTCACACGCTCTGCCTCATCGCTCACATTTTCATAGGACTTCAGAAGAGTCTCATACTCCTCCTTCATGCCTTGAACCCTTTCCTCCCATTCTCTGGATGCCCTGGAGGCCTCTTCATTGGCAAACTCAGCTTCTCTCTTACAAGCATCTTTCTCATTCAGTATGCCTTCCATGGCCAGCTTGAGGCTTTCACAGGATGATCCTAAGCTTTGGTTCTCTAGTAATGTCCGGTCAACTTCCTCAATCAGTCTAACTCTTTCTGCTCCTAGCTTGTCCAGCTCACCCTCCTTAGACTCCACGTTCTGCTGCAGTTCAGCTATGACCTTCTCAGAGTAAGCTAGTTCCTCTTTCTGGGTTTTGTTTTCTTTGAGGGCCTCTTTGCGAGAGATTAGAGCAGCCTGGAGCTTCCGTTGAAGCAGCTGGATCTTGGCCTCACTGTCTTTTTCTTCTTCTTGCTTCTGTGGAACCTCAACTTCTAACCTCTGGATCTTCTCTTGCTCAGTCTTCAATTCTTCCTGTAAGGAACCTATCAGCTGGTCCTTCTCAGACACTGTGTCCTGCATGGAATGTAGAAGTGTGCTCTGCTCACTAAGCTGCTGACTTAGCTCTGTAATCTCCTGGTTCTTATTGTTCAGGAACTGCTTGAACTCTTCTACTTCAGCCTGCAGAGTTACAATGGAGGATTGAGATGCTGCTTTGGCTGCAGCATCAACCTCCGCTTTCAGGGTTTCAGCGCAAGACTCAGCTTGAAGATACTTTTCTCGAAGAGCATCCATTTCCTCCGAAAGCACATAAATCTGCCTTTCCTTTTCTCTCAGGGTTTCTAGCTCTTTGCCCAATTCCAGCAGTTCAGTATCCTTCAGTGAAAGACTGGCCTGGGTTTCCAGCAGCTGCATCTCTAGCTCTGTGTGAGCCATCTGCACAGCCTGCACCTCTTCTCTAAGAGTTTTCAGAGATGCCTCCATTTCTGCAGAGAGGACCTTAGACTGCTCCTCGGGATGCTGAATGGGATTCTTGCATTGTGGCTGTGCTGAATCAGTCTCAGGTGTAGCAAAATCCCCCCAGTCCTCTTGGACCCAATCACCTGCTGCTGGCTTCTCCAGTGTTTTGGTCTCCTGACAAAGCAGGTCCTCTTCTGTGCTCGCCTTTTTATGTGCCTGCAATTCCTCCAAGTCTCTCAGTTTAACCAATAAAACGTCCCGCTCACCACTCTGTACCTCAAAACGTTCTAAAAGCTCATTATATTCTTCCTTCTGCTGCTTCAATTGTTCACGGTGGTGTCTATCTTTCTCTTTGGCTTTGCGAATGGTTTCCTTACGAGCTTCTTGGGCCTCCAGAAGTTTCTTTTGAAGTGTTTCATATTCCGCCTCAAGAGAGGCCACTTGAGAGTGTAGCTCAGTTGTTTCAGTAGAAATGTCAGCGTGCGGAGTGTGTTCAGCTTCTTCGCTTAGCTTTCTATTCAGAGCAACGGTCTCAGCAAGAACTTGATCCTGTTGGCAAATTTTCTGCTCAAGAATCTCAACTGCTTCTTCTTTGAATCTCAAGGCTTGCTTGACTTCCTTGAGCATGGTCTCCATTTCCTGAATCTCCTGTCCTCTGTATTCTTCTACCTCTGGAATATTTGTAGGAATCTCCACTGTTGCTTTGCTGTCTTGCTCTTTCCATTTGTTTGCCTCTTCCTCCAAATCAGCGACTTTCTTCATAAGCTCTTTGCGTTGCAAAAGTGCCACCTGAAACTTCTTCTTTGTGTTAGCCAGTTGAGTTTCCAGCATTCCCTTCTCCTTTCGCAAACTAGCAAGTTCATCATCTAAATCAACTGTTGAGCCTTCATTATTAACTTTCTGTTTCTCTTCTCTGACTTTCTCAAGTTCAAGTATCTGCTCCTTTAGATTCTTGACCTCACTGCTTATCAGGAACTTGTCTTCTCCTGCCTGGAGAAGTTTGGCAGACATACTGTCGCTCAGCTCCATAATTTCTTGCTCTTTTTGGGTGAGGCAGAGATGTAGCTCACTGATCTCTGAGTCCTTCTCTGACAATGAAGCATTGTTTAGGTCTGTTGTCTGGGAGTATTCCATCAAGCTATTCTCCATATCTTGGAGCCTCCTTTCCAGCTCAGAGGAGAGGAGCTCTCTGTCCTGCAGCTGAGCACTCAGCATCCTGGCCTGGCCCTCCTGCTCAGAGAAAACTTGCTGAGCCTTTTCCAGGTCCGTCTGCAGGGCCTTGATCTTCTGTTCCTTGGTTTTACTTTCAGTGTGCAATATGTCTATCTGTTCCTCTAAAAGGCGCACTTCAACACTATGCTTCTCCATCACTGAGCTACCTTGCTGGGAGAACTTGTCCAACTCCTCTCTGGCTGACCTGAGCTCCTCTGCTAAGTTATGGACCTGGGACTCGGCCTCTTCCTTGCCAGCAGCCAGCGACTGCCTTTCTTTTTCCAGGCTCTGGACTTTCTTCTGTGATTCTATAGATGTCTCTTGGAGACTTTGAAGCTCAGCCATGAGCTCACTATACCTCTTCTGGAGTTCCTCAGCTAGGACCTGGGCGAAGACCTGGCCAGAGGTCAAGTCGGAGTCAGTGGGGGGAGCACCCTGCTGAGAGAGTTGAACCTGTACTGTCTCTCGGATAATGACAGAGGACTTGACTTGGACTGTGGAGGTTTCCTGCTCCATGCTGGTCTCCTCCCATGACTGCAGCTGTAGCTGGCCAAAGTCCTGTAGAATGGAGGGCCACTCTTGGCCTCCATCTTGATTCATGGCTTCAAGGAGGGTCCAGCTGCTGTGGGCCACCTCTGAATCACTACTGGCGATCATCTCATCTGAGGAGGCCCCTTTGGATTCTCCTGGGGACTCAGACTGGGGTCCAATGAGCTCTGGGCTACTCTCATTATCAGCAGAGATGGACAGGACAGAGGTGTCCTCAGCAACCAAGGTGGTCTCCTCTTCTGGTGTATCCTCCAGGAGGTCAGGAAGGGATGTAGGACTGTCATGGGTGTGTGTGATAGTATCCTGCCCCTGGTCTGGAGTCTGATCATAGCTTTCACCTGATGCAACCCCCCTGAAGCTGTGCTCCATAGCCAGCGTGAGGCTCTCTCGCAAGGCAACCAGCTCATTATCTTTCTCGAACAGCTGCTGCTCCAAAGCCAGGATGTGTGCTGGGGAAGTCAGCAAAGATGAAAATGTTGAGAAAACAAATCAAATGCTTCTTTAATGTCATCATCAAATAATTACAAGTAGTTTTGACAAAGACTTTACTGAACAAATAACAGATCTCTGAATCAACTAATCCTTCCAGTTAAGTATGGTTGACTTTCAGAAAATGTATACTTTATACTTTTACCAAAGCCATAAATAGGATAGGCAAGACTTTAGTCGATTGTGTCATGAAGCAGCTATTTCTGAGCTGTTCCATTGACACTGAATGAAAGGCTAACATTGTGGACTCTTTTGACAGTACAATTAAATAATTATATAATAATGATGGTTTTGGACAATTGCTCAAACAGACATTCAATCAGTCCACAAAGTAGTTATCCCATTCAGTGTCAACAAAGCAACTCCAGAGAGTACTAATGACATCACACTCTAGAGTCTTGTCTCTTGTTTTTAGTTTTGGCAGAGAGTAGATTAAACTGTCCAAGATCATAAGAATAATACATGTGAATTCTGTTTTGGGTGAGTTCATTAAAAAAAAACTAAATGTCTTACCTTTTTCAGCTTCAGATGAATCCAGTACTGATGGTTCAATCACATGCTGGACCAAGGATTCCTTAGACATTTAAGAGAGAGAAACACAAATGTAAGCTTCTTTTGCAGATGGTATCTTTGTGATTTCATGATTAATTGTTTTCCACAGTGAAACATTCTTGTATAAGAAGGAGTGAGACAACAGTTTTACAAAGCTGTATTAGGCCTCTATTGTTGCTCTTACAATGTAAATCTATGCCAACACCATACATAGCTGTACCTGTGTTGCTGCTGCGGAGGTGAAGGTTGGCTGAGACAACAGTCATAACAGTGTATCAGTGTAGAAAGGATTAACATTTTCCTTGACCGTGAAGAAGACACACTTCATCAGCACTGAGCTAAAGCACTGTCTATGACCCTGCATCTGTCCTGTCTGAGACTGACAAGAGAGATCAGATGGACAGACAAAAGTTCTGATCCTAGCCCAGGTGCCAAGGATGAGAACAGCCCTGCTCACAATAACATGGTTGACTGCGCATACTGTGGTTTCTTCAAACCAATAGGGAATATCAATCAATCAAGTTTTATTTATATAGCCCTTTTATACAAGCATGTCTCAAAGGGCTTTACATTGCATGCATCATATACATAGTACATCAAATCATATACTACACTACACACAAACACATGTATTTGCATGTCTTTTTGACTGTCACAATACTGTCTATATAGAACACATGGGTGCAGGGAAAGTACCGGGCTGTCAGATGATGGGACTTGACTATTAAAAACTACTTTAACTTCTTGTTCCTCAGTTTACACCGAGCCTATGGCAGCAGAAAATTATCTTCAGATTCTACACCTTGCACATCGTTTAATCACATAAATAGAGAGACAGCATGAAATAAACTTTAAACTAAAGTTAAAGCTTTGCAGAGATAAGAAACCTTGTAGAGTTTCACCGTTTTTAGAGTTTACATCTCAAGCAAAACAAGCTGCGAACATCTGGTGTCTATGAATTTAAACATCCAATCATTCTCAAGATTGGCTTCGGAGTTCAATTGCTCAATACTGACCATTTCGATTTGCTGCTCCAGCTGCTGTATCTTGGCAACAGCCTCCTCATGTTCTGAGGTTCTTCTGTCTAGGTGTTCTGAAAATCAAAAAGATTAATACAATTTCACGAAATAGACCCTGACATGTAGCTTAAGGGTTTATATAAATGCTTTAAATTCCATAACAAAGCAAAGGTGAATAGCTTACACCAAATATTTGAAAGTCTCTATGGTGCTCTTACCCTGAAGGGTTTTCATGGTGTGGGTGGTTTGGGCACAGCGTTCCTCACTCTCACTCCGCTCTTCCTTCAGCCTTGTCAGTTGGGCCTCCAGGGACTGCAGAGTGCCCAGGAACATGGAACGGTCAGTGGGGATGGGGCTTTCCTCTACTGCATGCACATCCCCTAAAGCTAGGGAGTGTAGACTTCGCCACACCTCCGCCAAGGTCTCACCCCTCCTCTGGTTCTCTCCCTGCTCCTTTTTAAGGGAAGCCAGTTCTCTCTCCAGTTTATCAACTTCCAACCTCTCCCTCTCCAAGGCTTCCTGTCTGGCATGGATGGCTGCAGACTCCGCCTCTTTCATAGATGCAAGTTCTCTTTCAAGCTGAGCAATTTCCAGCCTATCTCTCTCTGAGGCATCATGGCTTGCTTGGTTGGCTGCAAGCTCAGCCTCTTTCATCAAAGCCAGTTCTCGCTCCAATCTGGCAACTTCCATCTTTTCTTTCTCTAAAGCCTCCTGGCTAACATTGAGTGTTACATGCTCTGCCTCTCTCAGGGAGGCCAGCTCCCTCTCCACCTCCATTCTCTCTCTTTCCAAGGCCTCCTGGCTGACTCTGAGGGCTGTCAGATCTGAATCGGCCCTGCTGGCCTGTAGGGCCCACTGCTGCCTCTCCTCCTCCCTCTGCCGGACAGTCTCAGCCAGCTCCTGCTCCATCTGTCTGAACTGATTGGTTAGGATCTGAACAGAGAAAGAATGAGAGAGAGAGTGAGTGGGTGTGAGTTGTGTGGCTGAGCCAAACAATGCATAATGACGACCTGCCATCTAGAAGTGGGGTGTGTCAGGCAGCAGCAGTATTCAAGTGTCAAGTGTCTATAAATATCTGTGAAACTGTGCTAGTCAAAACATATTTAGATGCACAAATGGCATCCAGTAAGACAGGACCAGCACCTGTTTTTGCTGATCAGCGCTGTTGACTTCTTGCTGCAGCATTTCCAGCACTTGGGACCGTGAGTGCATGGCCTCCTCCAGTTCCTCACACCGCCGCTGGGATGAAAGCAGGGCCTAAGGAGGGACAAGAAAACAAGAGACCAAATATGAGTGTATGGGAGTGTGAATGGCTGGCATGTATGGTGAAAGTGTGGCAATCATCTGTTGTTTCAGTGTTTATCACATTTAGCTGCACTGAGGCAAATTCCAATCAACTATATCAACATGACAATAAAGTATCCAATATTTTGTCCTCAGTTCTGAGTAGCTAAGTTATGTTCAAAACCACATTGTTTAGCTATACGGTTCAAGGACTATGTTGCTAGGCGGGAAAATAACATTACAGATTTTTTTATAATTACATGATAATTATGTGAACTACAGTCATTTCATAAAAGCAATAAGCTACAAGAGGCTGTGGTTTACAGGGAAATTTAACAACAGCCAAGAGGCTTTGTCAGGCACAACACAAAGCAGAGTTTGAGTTTATTGCTTAAGTCGAACACACACAAACACACATAAGGCTTGACTGGGTGAACTATAAACTAATGAACTACAAACTAATGAGCATACATTAGTCCTTGACTGGGTGAACTACAAACTCAAGAGCTGCTGGATCTTGTACCTGCTGAAGCTCAGTGTGATTCTGAGACTGTGCTGTGATCTTCAGCAGTTCTTCTTCGTGTTTCTGGATCTGTTCCTGGAAACGCACATCCTTCTCACAGACCACAGCCTGCAGTACTTGCAGCTGATAACATGACACATCATTCAGTCAGAACTTCAGTGAGGACATTTAACATCATTTGTTAACAGAGCAGGACTATGTCTAGTTAAAAAGGTAACAACTATGTTACCTGTTCAGCGTGTGCGGTTTCCTTCTCTTGGAGGAGCTGTTCGGTAGTCTGGAGTCGTTCGCTAAGCGCCCTGCTGTTGGCCTCCTCCTCACTCAGTTTGTTCTTTAGTTCTTGGAGCTCCTCCTCCACTGCAGCATCAGCTCCTGTAAAGGAGCTTTCTGGGCTCTGTTGTGGATGAAACAGATAAAAACGGAGGTGCCTAAGTTGTATGGTTAGTTTGTAGTAAACGTGCCAGTCTGTACAAGATCTTTGTTGTAAAAGTGAAGTGGGGGATGATTTGTGTGTTATAAAACTGTAATAATGCTACAAGCTCTGCTCAATACAGTAAAAACAGACCAAATTCAACCTCTATCAAACGTACAGTTGCTCCTTCTTGCCCTTTCAAATCAGTGATCTGTTTGCTGAGTGAAGCCATCTTGGCTTTTGCCTGCAGTTTGAGTTTGCTGAAACGAACCTCAGCCGCTTCCCTTTCATTCTGTGGATATAAAGCAAAAACACACAAATGTAAGCTCATCCATCACAGACGGTAGCAAAGAATGTAGTGAACGGACTTTTGGAGGGATATCTTAATAGCAAACATACACAAGCACAAACACACACAAAGTACTTACCTTGAGCTGTACATCTTTGTTAGCCAATTCAGTGTCCTTGTGGACCAGTTGATTGTCTTTATCTCTGATGAGCTCCTTCAGCTGGACCACCAGTTGTTCCAGGTGGGCCAGCCTCTCCATGTCCTCCTCAGGCTCCACTGTAGCCTGGTCCTCACCGTGAGGCAGCTGAGGCACCAGCTCATCCTGCACAAGGAAACAGACAAAGATGCACAATAGCAGATAAGGAAAACTTCATGCATATTAAATAGAACACAGGCTGTGTTAACTACTTTTTTTTCCATACTTTCCTATGCTTTGGTATGAGGCATGTCTCTGTATTTTTCCATTTAATCAAACTCTCTCCTAATTCTCCATGAGTACTGCCGACGTCCAGTTGAGTTCCTGTCAATAACTGCATGATTGATGACTTACTACTTACAGCCACAATAGTCTCCACTTCTTTGAGACTAGGGCTGGGTTTTAAAAAATTGATTTCCCATTGATCTTCATTTGAATGATCCGATATCGAGTCATAAAATCCCAAGATCAATCTTTTAATATATCCCTTTTCCCATGGATGCATCAAGCTTTAACCCCGTTAGTCTCACGTGGCCTTTGGTTCTTTGCACAACTAGGCCTGAGGCCACTTACAGGTTTACTCTATTTCCGCCACACGTTTGTTTATAAGCGTTGTAACAAATGAGTATAAAGTCACCACAGCCACAGAGAATAGATTGGGAATCTTGCCTAAATAAATATGGAGAAATGGAGCGTTTAAAGTTGCAGTAACTGTCATATATGGTAAACATTTACCATGCAATGTTACTAAGAGACTTACAGAGACATGTGTACAGAGTAGACCAGGATACGGACTGAGAGAGAGTTAACGTGTTGTGCCAAGTTACTAAGTGTATAAATAAAAGCCATTGTTTGGATAAAGGCCTCCGTCATAATTTTACAGTAACCATTCGCTGAAAGTGCGGCTAAATTAGTAAAGGACTATCCTTTATAAAAAGTATCTATATAAAAGTTATTTTTAATCCAAAATGCAGTTACGTCACTCCCGTGTCCATCTGCACTTTCGTAGTGACTAATATGTTCTGCCAATGAACAGCAACAGGGGGGAGATGGGTGAGGACTAGGACACTGCCGGCACACATCACGTGATTCGCGAAACCCACGTGAAGCAAGAATCGTGCAGTGTGTACTTTTACAAGACTGTTTGAACATACTACGTATTTCTTGCACGATTTTCAAAGGTAATTCAGAGCCTTTTACAATTTCTGATTGTTGGTTTAATTTTACTTGATTAATATATGGTTGCTTGTCTCTTTTGGTCATTTCTCCTCTGATACACTGCTGTAGTGTGTTGGTCATGTTAAATAAAAAGTACATTAATGTAACTGCTTTGGAGTCAGTTCTTAATGTAAACATTAATATTTTAACAATGCACCAGGTTAGAGGGTCCCTTATACAATTTACAGCATTAGTTCTCTGAGAATCTCTTTCATATCCAAACAAAATTGGTATTGTAACTGAAATATCCCTAAAGGAATCGGAAATCGAATTAGGACCTTGTGAATCGGAATCTAATCGATTCGGGAAATCAGTGACGATACCCGGCCCTATTTGAGACTGTTCTTTCTCTCAGACTGAGACTGAATCTCTCTCCTTGCAGACTGCAATAAAAGTCTTATCTATTTCATTCTACTACTGGAGTGCGAGTGGAGGATGACCAGCATTATTGACTTTCCAACTAGACCAGACATCAGATCTACACATTCAAATCTTGGAAAAGCCACTGGCAATACCCATGACTTTGGGATATTCGGGTTCAATGTTAATATCGTGGAAGATGAGGTATTTGTGTGTTGCTCTTTCACCTGTGGGTCTTCATCTGGGGGCTCCTCTCCAGAAAGCTCCTGGAGGACTGTGGCCAGACGACTCAACATAAAGATGGCACTGTGAGTGAAACAAAACAAAAACAAGAGGTTTGAGGCTTCAGCGTGGACTAGCATTAGTTATGTTAGACATAAATCATTCCTTTGCTGCAGCTGAACAAACCCTATTCTGTTTGTTATGGATGAAGTGGTGAAAGAGTGATGCCAAACCTATTTTTCAAACACTTTCCGCTGTTGACGAGCTTGTCAAATGTCAATGCAATGTTTAGTCTCAGTATAACTTAATCTGTCGGCTTGAACTGACCTTTTTAATTTATTTACAGTAGCATAAACGCAGCATAGTTAAAAACATTCATAACATATAAACACATTTCACCATGGCTGCTGATTGACACAATATTCCCATCTTCCCAAACATATTTATCCTGATTGTGTACAGGGTGTCTGCAGGTTTCAGAGTCTTTATGGTCTTTTTAAATGTCACATTTCCATACAAAAAGAAGCTGAACAAAAAGATGTCCGTGTTGAAATAATTGATTTCTTGCAGGAAAAGCAATGTTTTGAGAAACTACTAAATTGGCAGACTTCTGAAACCATTATTGTAGAATATTATAACCAACTTGTACAGTAGCTGTTGAGAGTAGATTATTGGAGTTAAGCTGTTAAGGCTGTTAAGACACCTGGGAGTAGCTTAGACTCTTGCGAAGGACAATCAAAACAGGTAGATTTGCTAAACCACGCTTATGAATGATCTTTTAGAGCATAATTAATAAAAATGTGTACGAACAGGCCGGTTTGAGCGGGTGAACTGTGTTGTTTGTGCTTTTCCAGTCTTGTGTTGAGGGAGGAGTGGGGCCCGATTTTTTTTTAAAACTGGCAATTTCCAACAAAACTAACACAACATTTTGTCTGTGAACCCCAAATCCAATTCTCCCGAGTTGGACCGGACAATGTCGACATCTCCCGAACCAGCCGAACACTCGACTGCGGCTGCGTCACTCCTTGGAAAACAGCAAAGATTATAGCTAACGTTAGGGGAAATGGATGGCTAGCTTTCCGAGCCACTGGACACTGGTGTTTTCAAATATAGTAGGCATACTTGAATAATCGAAGACGCTGGTCTGAACAGGATGCGTCTTGCGTAAGCATCCGCTGACTGCTGTGGACGTATTACCGTGGTTTGCAAGGTGCGGTTGCTAGCTAACTCCATGCTAACCCTGGTTAGCGTCTCGGTTCTGGCTAAGCAGCAGCTCGGAAACAAGGACAGCTGGTTTAAAAACCTTTGCTCGGTTGTTTTCCCTCCTCGTTGCGTGACAGCTCTCGAGTGCAGACCGGGGAACCGTGTGGTTCTCCAAGAAAGAACGTTTAACGAACCTGTACGAGTGCTTCCCAGGTAAACGTGTCTGCCTTTTATTTGGTCTATTTCCTCGGATGGATTTCAGAGCAAAGCCACATCACCAAACATTCCGGAAACAAAACTTGCTCTGCCGTGATTGGCCAGTCGGGGATGTGCGCATATAGATAAGGTCGCCGCTTCGTTCTAGGGAGTATCTGCGTGTTGTACACATTTACAAAACGCAAAACGTGACCCAAATACACACCTCGTTTGATCCCCTCTACTTCTGGAACCACACAGATAACATTAATAATGGTGGGAGGACATGACCAAAGAGTCAGTCTGATCATCAACCATGTCAGACAACTGGGAAGGAGTCTGCTGCTGCTGGCTCACTACATCACAGTGTTTGTGGCCTTTGTGGGCCGCGCCGTGCAGTGGATGGTGGAAGCGGTTAGGTGGACCGTGCTGTTTGCACGCTACACAGAGTCTGTGTTTGCCTCCATCTACAGACGTCTGACCTGGTTCCCCCAGAGGAAAGGTGCCAGGGAGATCTAACGAACATGGCCCTCACACGGAGCCAGAGTGACGTGCAGTGATGATTTGATATAACGGCTATTGTCTTGGCAACCAAACAAAAGACAACACCAAAGTGGGCCCACAGTGTATGAAACCGGTGGAAGTTGAGGGAGCTAACTGGTGTTGACTGACACTGGAACTGAACGCGAAGATTTCAATCATTGTTGGCTGAAGAGAGGCAACGAGGCCTTACTGAAGTCACACAATTGTTTTAGCTTTTTACCTTTTCTAGCTCTTATAACATAGTTATCTATGTATCTGTGACATAGTCTTATATAGTGTTATATGTTTACGTGCTGTTTTCTTTTGCTATCACATAATCTAACTGTGTATTCCATATTCCATGTTGTTATAGTCTCCATCAGGAAAGATGGATATTCCAAAAATTGGGAAACTGACTGGAAAATCTCTGGCATTGCCATTCATGTGACTGTTTATGCAAATGTCTTCCAGGGTTGACGCAAAGTAGATGCGTTGGAGGTATAGATATGCCTGTATTACTGTATGACACTACAGCAGGGCTGAGTTTATATTTTTGATGGAAGGCTACATGAACCTTCCACCATGCCATTAAGGGCCACATTTATTTTTATATACATTATATATGACATATATGTCCGGTCTGAACGTTATTTCTTGTCCTACTTTAGGTTAGCCCTATACAATTCACACAAAAGTGCTTGACACAATATTTCACTTCATGAACAGCGAGCTACCAATATTGGATGGCCCAGTTACCTGTGGTGATGCCGCCTATTTTCTTTTGCCTATGTTTGTCTAAAACTCATACTTCTAGTTCTAACACATACAAACTGAAGCAGGATGGCTGCAATAATCTTACTGTGTTCTTTGCCTGGTAAGTTTGCAGTTACGAGTGTTCAGTCAGAAATCAACTTGAGCACCATTGCTGAATAATATTGTATTATTATTGTATTCCAGGGGCAGCTAATGTCTGAGGTTAACCATTTATAGAATGAAGAGGGGAGAATGTGGGACGCTTTAAATACCCCAAAAAGTACTTAAGTGAAATATTGTTTAGAACGGCCCACAACCGCATCTAGTAGTTTTGTTTTTAACTTTTGTATTTTGATGTATTTTTAATTGTATTCATTTTTACGGTGTTATTTCAACATATGGTGAGCTTAGCACTAACTCATTATAGAGTCCTCGTCTATTAGTCATTTCTGACATGTATATCAGTGTTGTCTTTTATGTGAATATGCAAGTTGTGAGAATGCACTGTTGGAAGACACTAACTATACTCGTAGCTGCAAAATACAACACCGCTTTCAAATACGATTACAGTATTTAGTAACAAAGGAGGAAGCGGCTCTCCACATCATACACTAAAAGAGAGTTGTAGTGTTATTATCCCTGTTTCTGGTGTTGACATTGAGATCAGAAAGCTTTGTGCAGGTGTATTGACATTCATTTGATGCACTATTATGTTGTAATGGCTGTTCAGTTACTGTACCATCTACCCAGTGACTCATGCCTTCTTGGCTTAGGAATGTAGTATCTAAATAAACCTTGTTACCAAATAAACTTTCTATAATCTTATGGTTGTGTTTGTGTATTTTTAGTCTCAAAGCTACGCACATGTGAAACCAATGCATTAATTGATGGCGTATACATCGACTGCAGAGGCTGGAACTTTCTAAGGGTGGTGGGATGGAATGATTGTCGTGGGGTTGGGATTTTACTAGTTTGTAATAGATGGAGTCAGAATGAAGGACGCAATGTGGGATCCGGCTACCTGGCTCTTGTTCCGTGAAGGTGCATCAGGGGTCATTGTGCTTTCATTTTTATATCGTGTCCCCTCAAATTTTCACCCCCCTCCAAATCTACAAGGAAGTGTTCTATAGGTAATATCAGATGCCCCCTTGGTGGTGTTGTTCTTCACCTAGCGCTGCTGTTACTAAATGTACTACAAACCGATTTGCACTCGGGTCACCCATACTAAAAATGTATGCACTCAGGTTACATGAAAATGTCCACCAATAGGCATATATAATTTTTGGAGTCTTATTGGCTGGGGTGCGAATGTGGTGTAACGTGTCCCCCTGCACAGAAAACAGCTCAAATGATGCTGGCCTGGTTCAATACACTGCTGAAAGGGTGAGTTTTAAAGCTGAATTTTATAATATCCAAAACTGTCTCATGAAGATCACACAGCCCTTCAAAGAGGAAGGCTTTGTCTAGTTTACAGTTCAAAGGCCGCTGAAGGAGGATTGGTAAACTGGAGTCTAATTAAAGAAGCAGCACTTCTGTTTTTAGACTTTAAATCTTAATAAATTACACACTTGTTAGTTTTTCCCTCTCACAGTAATAGAACCCTGTGACTTTAGACCATTCATACACAAGGATAAAGAATAATACATTACAGCCATTTATAAAATACATATTAATTTGCTTGGTTCTATGTAAACCCCACAGTTACATTAATATCCTGTCTTGGTATTAGAATAAAAAAAGAGAAGAAATCTTTAACTTTTGGGGGTTACATACCGGCCTTGTTATAATGCTGCAGCAAAGATAAGGTGGATTAGCCAATATAGCATTTTTTGGTAATGTTTTAATTTATTTTTTACAAATGCCAATATCTAATACTGCCAGTCATCAGTTTTTCCATAACGACTATGGATTTCTGCACGTTGTGTTGAAGCAGGTCCATCCCACATTCTGATATACAGGTTCCACAGAAAAAGACAGTGTCATTGGTCAGCCACACGGGGGCAGTGACACGTAACTGGAATCCTTCAGTGCCACAAAACTCTTCCCAACAGTCTGATAGAGCTCCTCATTTTGCCAAATGCTTGTCCTTCAGTGCCTTCCAGTAGAAATCAGCTCTCGTCTTACTGTCACTGTGTCGTCGCTCCTTCATGCCCAGCAGGCTTATATGAAGTCATACATGTACCTCACAATGTCAAAATTCACCGTCCTGGAAGAAACAGAGCATTCTCAGCGTCAAAAACATGTTAAGTATCCAAGTTAAATGTCAATACCCCTCAATAATTCATCACTCAGTCTCAGTCAAGTATAATCACATACACGTGTACACATCCCCACCCACACACCTGGATATGGCACGGATGAAGTCCAGAGAAATAGCACATTTGTACTTGGGGGCATCAAGCTGGTCGTCATGACCGACCTGAGTCAACAGCTGTAGGGTCACCAGGGAGGAGATCTAAATGGGGATACGGGGAAGAAGACATTATTCTCTGTTCCACTTCTTTAACCACAACTTTTTCACAGTTTGATGCAGAGGCACAAAAATATGAGAGCCGGTTGCGCAGATATGGGTCAAGCCTAATTTCCTCAAGCCTTTTCATGCCGAGGGCCAAGAATAGAAAAATTGACCAAGGATCCCCAAACACATACAGTAATATTATGGGTATGAACTCTCTTATCTGAGAAACCCTGGTCATTAGGTTTGATTTAACACCAAATAATATTCTATTTGCATCTAGAAATATGAAAGTTAGGATTGGGGAAATACCGCACAAATTATGCAAACAGTCAAATGAGTGGTGACTAAAAAGTAACTGCAAAAGCCTGCTGGGATCTGACCTGGGAGAAGATGCTGGCAGTGGGGGCCACTCTGCTGTCCACCACGCTGTAGAAAATGGCCAGCAGGCGGTCCAGAGGGAAGGGCTTGGGCCCCAGCAGGTGGTTACTTGTCTGGAAGAGAGATGGAAGACAATAGTCAGGTTATATCTGAAGCTTGCGAAGGAAACAAATGGAGATCTATGACAGTGCTATGTTAAGATGATCACCTTTTCATGCTTCTTCAGGAAGCTTGTTTTTCTTATTTTACCGTGGTGCTATAGGGGGAAATAAGAGGGAGGTCACACAAACTGAAGTATAATTTAAAAAAGAGCCTCACTGCTAGTGGCACTGGTGTAAATCATTGAAGAGCTTTTTCCACTACCTTGACAAAGAAGCGTTTGTCTGTGCGGGCAGGGTTGTAGGATGCCAGGTAGGCAGCAATCAACAGGAACTTGGAGTAATAAGGAAGTTCAACGTGAGCGTGAGCAGACAGCCCTTGGTAAGGAGAGAAATAACTACAATGTGTTGGATACATACATAGAAGAAAAAAAAGAAACCTCCACCCATGGAACATCTTATACATCATCAATCTATAAGGTTCAATGCGTCCTGTGCAGGACATACAGTATATTTAGCCAGTTATCCATGAGAATAAGAAAAATACACCACCAAAAAACAAAATAATATCCCCAATAGCTGTTTTTAACAGTGTTAAAGTGTTTTGGGGTGGGGTTTTCCTTTACCACACATACTATCAAGACCTTAATGTAACTTTAAAGCATCATTATGGTTTAGTAGAGGTTTGTGTTGTGTAGTTACCATGTCATGATGTAACTCCAAATATTGGTGAGATAAAACTTGATAATCAAAAAGTGTTTATTTCTCTCCCCATTGACTTGCATGGCACGGAGAAACGGGTCTCAAAGTCACCCACAAAGCGGATTCTGCCAACGTATAAAATAACAAAACCCTGTTCAGCGCTTTGTTCATGTGTTTACAATGATTGTTAAAGCTGCTATTTTCTTCATCCGCTTGCTAGTAGCAGTAAAAATGCTTGACAATCATCACAGGTGTTCTTGGGGACCTGTAGAACAAGGATCTGGTGGAGTTTGCTGAAAACAATTTGATTTGACCTTTTTATGTCATTTTGAACATCATCCTATGTGAAACTGAATGGGCTACTCGTATGAGTAGATATACTGAAGTTGACATTTTTATTTCCAAAAAATGCTGAATCGGGTTTTGTTATTTTATACATTGGCAGAATCTGCTTGGTTCTCATTTGTTTGTGTTCTAAAAGTGAGACTTTGAGACCTGTTTGCCATGTAAGTCAATGGGGAGAGAAATAAACACTATTTTGGATGATCAATTACCATATACGATTAATCTACGGAGCAACTATTGAAGATATCTCACCAATATTCATGACACGGTCACTACACAACCCAAACCTCTACCAAACTTTAATGACGCTTTAAGGACTCTCACACTCAAAAACGATGACGCGCCGCTATGCTGTTACAAGTTATTTACTGCACAGGAAGTAGAACAAGGAACCATTTCAGCATGAATCCACTGTGTCACTGTACCCTATCAATGGTTTTACACTGAAACGTGTGTTCTGAAATTGCATCATGTCATCTTTATTAAGTGCAACAGCCCTTATACTGATATCTGTCATGGTACCTCTCACAGCTCCAGTTTCCTCCTCCAGTTGCTGCAGCTGCTCCCATTGAACACTAAACAGGGGAGGAGAGATAACACACACTGTGGTGAGAAGGAACTACAAACCACAGCTAATGGCACTACGGGCTACTGCACTGCTTGCTGGCCCATGTTATCAAAGGCATCAAAATAGGCAAATTACTGGTGTGAGTCATTAGATGAAAATTGACAGGGTTTGATTATTTCTGCCTGGAGGAGATTCACTTAAGGAGGACAACAACACAGACCTGGACACCTCCCGAAGGTACACCGTCTGCATGGCTTTTTTCAAATGAGGCTCAATGTTTCTCCACAGCTTGTGCGTGTCGCTCTCTTTCACTGAAGACAAGAAATAAACGAATATGATTGAAAAAGATGATTAAGCCACAGTAATAGTATGGGACAAGTCTATGTTAGAATTGTATTTTATTTCAATTTCATCCATGAACAGTGTATCTGAACATAAAAATAAAATGCATCTTCAAATGAAAACTAAGACAAAAGGGTAAAAGATGGCATTACCTTTTCCTTCCTCTAAAGGCTCACAGAACTTTGAAAAGTTAAGCGCAGCCTAGTTGAAGAAAAACAAAAATATTATAGATTGAAAGACAATCAGAACCATTCTGATTGATGAGTGTGTCATAGTGTGTGTGTGTGTGTCTGACCAGGTGGCGGAGCTCTCGGAGGTCCCGACAGACCGAGTAGAAGACTCCCAGCAGGATGTTGATGTATGAGGAGTAGAGCTCTGCAGAATAAGACGGATGGCTGTCCTGGGAGAGGATCTGCTGCAGCTCTCCTAGACGGTCAAACGGACAGACACACACAAACACATGGAACATACAGTCTTACTGTCACCCTTACAAGCACACACTCAAAGCTAGTTGGAGACCCTCACATGTCAAGTACAATGACTCATATCACACTCACATTTCAGCAGTGTTTTAGAATGCAATATTCATCCACAGTCGCTGCTAAAAGTGTTGGAACAAAATCGCAGGTACAACGGCATCTCACACCGCATCCAGAAGTGTCTCATTATGCAGCGTGGTGGGTGATATTCATGACACTGGATGATGTAGTGTCTGTGAATAATAGTACCTTTACTGTAGTCAGGGAAATGAAGCAGAAGGGGTTCAAAACAGCCGGTGTTGGGTCTGAACTTGTCCCAGACAATTTCACTGAGCAGGATGATGGTCACGTTGTCCTCAACCTGAAAAGAACAAGTCTAACTGTTACAGTAGTTACACACCAAAAACATGCGAGACTCAGATGATGAAGCCAAGTCAACTTGTCCCATCATAAGTAGGGCTGCAACATCATTGATTACATCGTTGAATATGTCAATTTGTCATTTATTCATCTTAGTTATCTATTATGTGCTATCTAGACGGCTATATAGCTTGCTTTCATCATACAGCAAGTAAACCTTTGCTCTTGTTACTTAATTAATGGCGAAATATATAATGTTGAAAAAGTTGTATGTAATGATAATGTAGTGTTTCCAGGAATGCACATTCTTAGGCAGCTGCCTTGCATTTCCCAGTCAGCCCTGTGCTACAATAGTTCAACAGGTCTATAAACTGAAATCTAACGTAAATATAGCTGGCAATAACCTTAAAGCCTCATCTTATCAGGGTCTGGACTCATGCAAAAACATTTCAAACGTTTTTTTATTTATTGTTATATTAGTTGTTTAGATGAATCAATCAATTGATATAATAATCATTACATTAACTAATAACAAAATAATCTTTCGTTCAAGCCCTAAACCTAGTCAGTAAAGCCCTCCTGTTCACCTTTTTACAAGAGAGCCATGTAGTTATCAGAGCAACCCTTAATCATCCAGTCACCCATCACACATCTGCACCCTAATTATCACTTCAAAAGCCTGTGTGGCAGCACTGAAGCTGCCTGACACATCTCTCTTAACACTCTCACAACCCATCGTTAACAAGACACCAGTCCATCAGGAAACAATTAGCTTTCACACTAAGACACACAAATAAATAACTAAATAAGTTATTTGACATCTAATGTCTTTAATTAATATGCTGTGAGTGATCGCAATCCTTCCTCTTAGGTAGAGCTCCCGTCCCGCAACCGCAAGGTCGGCGGTTCGAGTCCAGCTCCTCCTGGGGATAAATCTGTCGTAGTGTCTTTGAGCAAGACACCTAACCCCAAAGACACCTGCTCCCCGGGCGCCATAATGGCAGCCCTCTGCTCCGGGCCCCCCTAGCATGTGTGTGTTGTGCAATTACTTGTGTGTGTATCTGGGGTGGATCCGTGATGGGTTAAATGCAGAGAATAATTTCACTAAGTGTGTGCGGTGCTCTGTGCATGTGTGTGACAATAAAGGATAAATTATATTATTATTAGAAAGAGATCCTCAACACGCTCAGCTCAAGGTCATTCATTACAAAAGGGACTCTTCTTCTAGTCCCTGTTCATCATCCACTACCCAGTGTGAAAAGAATGAAGAGGTTTACTCAACACAAAGTGCACACAGCACATTCTCACCAATTCCTGAAGACGCAGAAGAGCAGGGAGGAGATTGGCATCCATGTCTCTCAGAAGCTCAGCCTTTTCCATTACCTGGAAAGACACATAGCTGCGCTTATGTTGCTGCTGTTTTGTAATGTCAGGTTACAGGTACACATTACACAACTTGTAGTTGGAGATTATGTCTAATTTAATGACTGCAGTTCCTGAATGTCTCTGCACTTTCTGTCCTAGAGGGCGTCAGATTTGACGACAAGGCATCACAGGGGATGACTATCTATCTACAGAATTCCCTCACATTTTCCCACCATTCCAAATCTGGTATTGCGCGGCAAGAGTACCTCGACCTCGCGGTACTCTTGCAGCCAATCACCGTGAGACACATCGGAATTAGAGGAGCACCTCGCGAAAGTAAAAACTAGCAAAATGGAGAGCAAGAAACTTCTCGCTGTCGCTGCAGTGTGCGCCCTAATTTCCACAGATAGATTTGACGAAAACGTGGAGCAGCACACATTTGTTTGGTCGTGGAAATTATGGGCTGACTACTCTTCAGTGGGAATTAGAAACCTTAGAAACCTTTTTTTACTGTACTGCTTTGTGTATTGTACTTCCTATGACTGGCGAAAAAATTTAATCAGTTTGATTCTGTCATTAAGAGTCACAGGGGCTATTAAGAGATCAAACTGAGTCGCTGGGGGTGTCACACTCGTCGACTGCCTGTCACGCTATGACTTTCTTAAAACTCTTTGGATGATGCAAATGAAGTCTAGGACTGAAAATCCTAGGGAAAGTCCCCTAGTGTGTCCTTAGCTTAACATGCACAATCAATGAGCCAGAGGTTGTGAATGGGCATTTTATCGTGGCACATTAGTGTGCCTTGGAGTGAGCTCACTTTCAAATGTAAAAAAATATTAGATTAAACAGATTACAGTATTGGCAGAAGATCACATATTTCCTGCAGGGTAATACATTTTTAGCACCTATTTGCATATGCTACCACTATTAATATGATCATACAAGCATCTAAACAATAAATAATTTGATGCACTGTGGATTATTGTGGTTTGCCACAGTGTGCCATCCTGAAAAGGTCAAATACAAGTGAGATAAATAATGAGAACTGCATAACTAGAACCCAGTTATTACAAGGATTTTTTGGTTGAGGATAAAGTGCACTGTACTCACAATGTATCGTGTCTGCTTGGCAGGGAACTGGGAACACTGTTGCCTGTAGATGCGTACAAAGTCAGACAGGGAGGGGCTGCGGGGAAGCAGGGAGGCTGCATCACAGCCAAAGAGGGACAGCAGCACTTGTTCAAACAGCAACGCAACGGAGACACATTCAACACAACTGACTGTGGCATGAGGCAGCTAGAGAGAGGGGAGGCATGATGAAAGATTAGTGTGATACGTGTGTGTAGTTAATACACATCTTTACATTGAGTCAGCTCTGTGGAATTCATGAAAAATATTTTGCTTTTACGTGTCACAGCTCCCCTCTGCTGCTATTTGGTGTCTCTCCTTGTAAGCATTGGTATGCAAAACAGTACGCATGAAAACAACTATAAAACCTGTAGTGAGCCAGTAAAGTATGTCCACATCAAGCATTTACCTGATGGTCCTATCCAGAGTAAGCAGGTAGGGGTTCTGTCTTGCTAAAGGACGCAGGGTGTTGATGGACACATTAGTGTTGCTGGGATCAAATGTGTGACATTTATGCAACAGAAGACATTTTGTAGAGTGCGGCCGCTTGTTACAGCAGATCTAATCTAATCTAATCCACCCTGCCACCCAAGCACAACAAACATACAATTTAAGTATCCTCTAAGCCAGTGGTTGCCAGACTTTTTCATGTCAAGTAGCAACAGACCCCAATCTGAAAATACTTTGTAGAAGGGGGATAATAGTGGACACAGTGAAATCATTTTGGGGGATCCCACACACACACACACCTCAAGGACCCCTGAGGGGTTCTCTCACCTCCAGTTCCTTAAACAAAGTGCATATCACATGACTCTTCCC
Source organism: Acanthochaenus luetkenii (assembly GCA_900312575.1). Classification (NCBI taxonomy): domain Eukaryota; kingdom Metazoa; phylum Chordata; class Actinopteri; order Beryciformes; family Stephanoberycidae; genus Acanthochaenus; species Acanthochaenus luetkenii. Next base: position 33,008 of record OMOT01038522.1, read on the forward strand.
CGAGGCACGATGACCATAAATGAAGATGGAGGGGAAGCTATATTGCTCTGGCTGTAGGAGCAAAAACAAACAAAAACAAAAATTAACACCCTGAAAAACAACTTTATTATAACAGGCAATTAACTCTTGCCACAGGCTACATTTCGTCATGATCAACAAAAAACGTATATATACAAGTTCTCCCACTGTTGCTTATGTCAACCACACTTTTATGATCATATCACGGTACAGGAGAAAACTATCGACAGACAGGCAACAGCCACATGACATTGACAGTATTACACCTAACGTTAAGCTAGGTTATATTGCCTTCTTTTTTTAAACAGTGGACAGTCAAAATACTACAAAACCCGCAATAAAAGAACAGAAAAGAACTAAAACCAAATCGTGAACCTATTAGCAGTTCAATTGCCTGTTGGTCAGTTAGAGCCAGTTTGGCCCACCTTCTTGCTTGTGACAACGGGCTGTGTAATGAACTTAGCCAAACGTACCTCTCCCATGACCGAGAGCAGCATCCCCGCTTGAACATCTCTGCAGGGAGCCTTCTCTGCGACCCTGTGCAGCCGCTCCTCCTCGTAGCCTGAATGCTGAAGCAGTGCTGCCATGCTGGTCTTCGTACTACCAACCAGTGCGGTGTGTATGCTCCGAAGAGACCGGTGCCCCGCGGCTAAAAACAAACAAGCTAACGTTAGCTTAGCGGTTCCTACGCATTCGATGGTAACGTTAGTGCGCCGACGACGACGACGGCTCGAAAAGGCGAGCCAAGCAGGAGCCGTTACAGAGAAGCGTGTTTTTAAATACCTATACCTGAGAAATAAACGGTGTAACAAAGTTAAAATACAGTGAAACCTAAGTCGGCGCAGCTCAAACGCTTGACAGGAAACAGGAGTTTCGCGCGCGCCTTCAGATTACCTCCCACGGTTGGGTTTGGTCATTGGCCAATCACCGCCAGCGATAGAACTATGGGTAATGTAGTTGTAAAATATGGACTAACCGTTTCTTCCGGGCCAAATCAGAATGTCCCCAGGCTATATGCATAATGTTAGGGATTGCGCATTGTGGAAACATGGGAAAGAATATCGAAGAAAGTGTTATGCACATTTGCACACAAAACGGTAAAATAGACTATTTTACTGACCCAGCTGCCATTACTATGTAGATCTAACATTATAAAAACTATAGTAATCCTATATTGCAGGATAAGCATATCACAGTAACAGTAGGTTATAGGTCCCTATATGGATATTATCGGAATAGTGATAGGAAATACGATACGGTCGGTTTAACTCACATACTGCACATTATTGAAGGACTAAATAGTAATATTATAGTGTTGTTTGTTAGGGCTGGTTATTT
>OMOT01038523.1:0-11290 GCA_900312575.1 Acanthochaenus luetkenii
TACTATTTGCAAAAGCAATTCAGAGCCTTTTTCTATTTCTGATTGTTGGTTTACTTATTAATTAATATATGGTTGTTTGTCTCTTTTGGTTGTTTCTCTTCTGATACACTGCTTTAGGGTCAGTTCTTATATTTTTTTATAAAACATCAGGTTGGAGGGTTCCTTGTACAATTTACATTAGTTTCTGAGAATCTCTTTAATCTCTTTCATATCCAAGCGAAATTGGTATTTTAACTGAAATATCCCAAACCGAATAGATACTGAATTAAATCAATTTGGGAAATCAGTGGCACCGGTTCGCCTTTAGAATCGGGTTTCGGGGGCATCCCTAGTGACAACCCAGTGCTGCTGTTTAGTTGTGGCACGCTGATGGCATAAGAAGTCGGAGGCCTAATTTTAAGGATCATATTGAGCAGGGTTTTGACATGTCTGGTGATGAGGTGTGAACCGTATGAATTGATAGCTGCAACATTTTGAGTCCGTTTTTTAGAAGAAAATGTCCAAATTCTGATTCCAGCTTCTCAAATGTGATTATATTCTGTGCAATGTAATTCATTGTGGGTTTTTGTTTTTTACTCTGAACTTTTTTAAATAGAAGTTGTAAAAATTATGTTATGTATTCATAATTGTCTCTTTAAAGTGATGCTAAAATGAATTTGCATACTAAAACCTTAAGGTAATAATTTTTTGTCAAATAATGTATGATACTGTTTTTTGGTCTGTAAATATTTTCCGTTTACCGGCCATTGGCAGAGCCAAAAAGTAAATTTTGGACCCTGAGACAAGATCATGACAACTAAGTGACCAAATAAACATCAGCTGTTATGGTTGACCTGAACAAACCATTGGCCCATGGCAGTGGGTTTCCAGGACCTGTACTGGTGACCAGTGTGACCTGAGTAAAGATCCAGTTACAGGGAGGGCATCTGAAGACCAACAAGCTTCCTGTCCTTCACCCCCCTCCCCCATGTCACTTCATTTGTAAGACAGCCTGGAGTGAAATACTGCCTTAACAACCTGGCCTCAAGCCCCTGTGTTATTTTAAGTTTTATGCCCTGGCAATCAATGAAAGCAGATAGCTCCCTTACCTACTTATGTGTGTGCACTTCATCATCTTTTTCTCAAAGTAAGATTGCATAATTGACAAGTTAATTGTAGTTAAATTAATAATTGCCAGCGTTGTGTTAGAAATAAATGTTACATTCTATCACCAATTGATACAACACAATAGTGAGTCAACCTTTAGACAGTTCATGAAAGCTTCCCTCTGGCACACAGGAATTTACACATTTTATGTTTGTTTGGAATAAATCCAAGCTAATTACCCAATAACTGGGTAATTAGCATGAAGAGCGATGGCCCCCATGGCTGAACAGACAAAGAAAAGACCGCCACCTACAGACACTCAAACTTCATCAACAGAAAATCCAAGGAAAAATACGTCACAGTACTGACCACACAGTTTGATTGACAAGTGATCTCTGGGAAGTGATGAGCAAAACTGTTTGTCTCAAACTCATTGTCTCAAAATAAGTAAATAAATAGTGTGAACATTACACAAATAAAATAAGATCCACAAATATGTTTTGTATCTTACAAACAAAATAATAATATATTTCATGAGCTTGAACCACTCCTACAACAGAATGTGGTTTGAATGTTTTGTTCACAATTATGTTAGGTTTTTAGTTAACACGGGTTGTGATGTTTGGCCATAGATGACTGCTTCTTCTTGGATATGGTTGAGATGTTGACTGCAGTGTGGGGAAGGCTTCAGAGAACAATCCGCCGTAGCTCCCGGGCTCAGCAGATCCCCAAAAGCTTCCTGTTAAAATAGACAGGACTGTGCGAAACGAAGATCTTTCAGATCCAAGCAGATATAGAGATGATAGGCTTGGGATTACGAGCCATGACTTGGATTGCATTCTCTGGAACTTCACTGTGGGAAGACATAGTAGCGGCTCTAATACGAAAGGAGTGGCCAGAGAAGTGGTTTGGTGAGATTCCGGACATGGGGAGGATTTGTCGAAGGTGGAAATGGAACCAAAAGTGGGTAGCTATGTAATTGTTTTCTGAGATGAAAAGTGGATTGCAATGGGCAACATTCTGAGAGCTTCTGAGATTAAGGTAGTTTGCCAGGGTTTCGAAAGGACTTAAAGAGGAGTTACATTTGAAGTAGAAAACAGGGGCCAATTGACTAGTTTAATTGGTCTTGGTCTGTTTGAGGTAGAAGACAATACTGTTGTGGGAAAAGAATGACGATGATGATCAAATTCTATGTTTGAGGCAGGGAATTCTAAGAAAGCCGAAGAAAGCAAGCAGAAATATGGCTTCCAGTGTGCGGGAATTATGTGGGTTGCTGTAACTGGATAGAATATTCATGCTACAAAAAGAGATGAGCTCAGCTGTTGGAGGGAGATGACAGGGAGGTGGAATGGACTCCTGACGTTGGAGGCCTCTAATCAGACATTTGAGGATGAGCAGATGAGGGACTTCTGAAATGTCTGGGAATGTGGGCTGCATGGAGCATGGACTGAGGTGTCATGGACAACCAGGTATAGTTGTGGTCAAAAGTTTACATGCACTTGTAAAGAACATGTATGTTTCTGTTTCACTGTTTGTCTTATACTATTCTGTAATTTCTTTGATTGATGTTCAGGTAGATCTTGTTTGGCTCATTTTCAAGTCCTTTGAGACAGACATGCTTGTGATGAAGGGCTATATAAATAAATGAACTTGAACATGTATGTCATGGCAGTCTTGAGTTTCCAATACTATCTACAACTCTTTTTTTATGTGATGGAATGATTTCGAGCACATACAAAAACATTCATGCATTTGGTTCTTTTTCAAATTTATTATGGGTCTTCTGAAAATGTGACTAAATTGGCTGGGTCAAATATAAATACAGCAATGCTAATATTTGGTGAAATATACTATGGTCATTTTCACCTCAGGTGCTTTTTGTAGCCATCCAAAAGCTAGTAGCAAGGTTCTGGTTGAATCTTTGATCACTCTTGACAGAATTGGTGCTCTTCAACTAAATTCATTGGCTTTCTGACACAGACTTGTTTCTTCAGCACAGTCCACATGTTCTCGATTGGTTTTAAGTGAGGGAAGGCCATTCTAAAACCTTAATTCTAGACTGATTTAGCCATTCCTTTACCACTTTTGATGTGTATTTGGGGTCATTGTCCTGTTTGAACACAAACCTGCATCTGTCTGATGATTTTCCTGAAGAATTTGGAGGTAATCCTCCTTCATTACATAACTTTCTTTATTTACTTTCTGTAAAGCACCAGTTCCACTGGCAGCAAAAAAAAGTCCAGCGCATATTACTTCCATCACCATGCTTGATGGTAGGTGTTCTTGGGCTTAAAGGCCTCACCTTGTCTCCTCCCAACAAACAACTGCTTCTGGAGTAAGGGCTTCCTTATTGCACAGCAGCCTCTCAGCCCATGGCTTTTATCCAAAGCGACTTGCATATCATCATATTTTTGGCGGGGGAAGCCATGCAAGGCGCCAACCTGTTTGGGGTTAGGTGTTTTGCTCAAGGACACGATGACAGATTTTTTTTTTCCCTGAGAGGAGCTGGACTTGAACCTTCAACCTTGCGGTTGCTGGGCGGGAGATCTACCTCCTGAGCTACTGCCACCCTGCATAATATGAAATTTGCATGATATGGAACAGGTGAGTAATGATGGCAGGTGCAGGTAAAGCGGGTAGTGGAAAACCTCATGACAGGAACTGAAAAGACAAGCTATCTTAGGTAACAAATAAAACAGGAAGTACAATATCAAAAATAAAACTGGAAAAATAAAAGCCACAACAACAGATGTTACAGATATGAGGGGGAATTGTGCAGGCTTAAGCTGTGTGAGAGGGGTCGCCGCATGGAGAGCATGATGAGGATGCGCAGACGGCAAAGGTGTAAGGTACGTTTCGTTGTCGAGGGTACCTCAGTACGCATTCTCGTTGAATTGTTGGAGACGGGCTGCAGCTTCTGAGGCAAAGAGAGTCTGGTAATGGTAGAAACTTGTTTATCTGTAGCGAAGGGCTAGGTTTAGGATAGTAGTCAAGTAATCATCCATCTCCTCACTGCGGGTCAGGGAAAGTTGAAAAGAGGACATCCCTGTAGAGTGAGAAGGCATAGACGAATTCCACTGCTGTAAGTTCTTTGGAACAAGCGGGCATTTTAGCTCTTATCTCAACTGGGCCGTTGCGTCCATCTAGAAAAATTGTTAAATACGTTTGTTCCCTTGGCAGTAGCTTCCTACTGATAAACAGTATTGGGTGTTCCTCACCTCCTTGCAGTTGTGACGGGTTTCTGACGCATCGGTCTGGATGATCAGGGTCTTCGTGAAGTCTGGGTTCACAAGAGTTGGTTGTCCTCAGCATAGTGCCTCCTTCAACCCCGGGAACGCCTGCTCTGTCTCGTTTGTCCACTGGACTCGGTCTGGCAGCTGGCTCTGCATCAGGTCTGTCAGGGGTGTGCTAGGGAGGAGTGGGGGACAAAGCAGCGGTAATAGCTGGTGAGCCCGATAAATGTCCGTACCTGTTTCTTGGTCTGGGGCCGGAGCCACTCCTGTATCGCTTCGAACTTGCCGACCTGGGGTTTCAAACACACCCTGCCGATGGTGTATCCCAGGTAGTTGGCCTACCGGAGGCCAAGACGACACTTCTTCAGCTTGGCCGTCAGCCGCGCCGCCCGCAGGTCTCCCAGCACCGCCGTTACCTGCTTCAAATGGGTCCCCCACTCTCCCCCATGAATCACAATATTGTCTAAGTAAGCTGCTGCATACTCACTGTGGGGTCAGAGGACCCGGTCCATCAACCTCTGGAATGTGGCTGGGGCCCCATGTAGACCGAAAGGGAGGATCGGGTATTGAAACAGCCCCTCTGGTGTGGAGAAGTCCGTTTTCTCTCGGTGCACCTGCCAGTACCCCTTTGTGAGGTCCAGGGTGGTGATGTAGCGGGCGTTTCCCAACCGCTTGATCAACTCATCCACCCTGGGCATGGGGTAGGCGTAGAATTTGGATATTTCATTGAGGGGCCTGAAATCATTACAAAACCGGACATTCCCATCTGGCTTGGGGACCAGGACAATAGGGCTGTTCCATTCAACTATGTGATTCTTCAATTACACCGGTTTTCAGCATTTCTTTTACCTCCTGGCGGACAGCCTCCTTCCTGGCCTCGGGAATCCGGTACGGCCTCCGGTTTACCTTCTTCCCTGGTTCTGTGATGATGTGATGTTGTATAAGGTCGGTGTGGCCGGCCTCTGTAGAAAACGCGTCCCTGTGGTGGCCCACCAGCTCCCTCATGTCCTATCTCTGGGTCTCAGACAGCTGCTCTCCCATGGGCACCGGCACCGGTTTGGTTTCTTGCGGAGACCATGGGGAACAGAGGCAGACCAGAGCACATCGCAGGCCACCCATTTTTTTGGTAAATTGATATGGTATACCTTGGTTGGGGGCCGGCATCCCGGCTGGCGGATGTCCGTGCCACTTGGCGAGGAATTTGCGGTCTGACGTGGGGAACAGCACAAGCACCCGGTCCCCTGGGAAGAACTCCCGAGGCTAGACCTGCCGGTTGTACACCCGCTCCTGTACTGCTTGGGCGGCCGCCATACACTCCCGGACCATCGGCCACAGGAGGGCCATGCGCTTCCAGATCTCCTCCACATGCTCGACGACGGTCCGCAGCGGTGAGCCTTCAGGGATACAGGAGAGGGGAGGTGAGGGAGCACCGATATGTGCCGTTCCCTGTGTGGACGCTCTGGCCCATATATGGAGTTCCGCCACAATCACAGCGATATGCAGGTTTGTCAGTCCCCGAGACCAGCTGCGGCGAGGCAGTGTAATAAGGGGTGCGCTATAAGAAGGGCAATAGCGCACACATACGGGAGAGTACGTGTACGGGGAAGTCGATGTTGGAGGAAGGAGAACGAGAGAGAGAGAGACGCACTATTACGCTGTGTATGACCGACCGGAACGAGAAGCCTGCTGTGTGACCCTTGCCTGCCTGACTAGCCCCCGTAGCAAGTATATTGTGGCAGTAATTTCCTTTATAGTCACAAGTAATGGTATTATCTCATGAATTACAAACTGATATCACCAAAGTAATATATCACAGTGATGGCTGCATGCTTACAAAGGCATGTATGTCAAATGTAAAGACGGTCATGTGTGTGATCCACCATTTTCTTTCCTCTTCCCAATGCTCTGTCAATATTCCTTCACTGTCGTGGCTCACTGGTGACTGTGCTAGCCGGTGAGTAGGCCACATGATTGACCTGCACAAGTGTGGAGCTGCATTGGTTGAATGCCTTAGGACATATTTTACACCTCAGCAAGCCTACAGAATACAGTGTTAGCAGCATATTAGCAGATCCCAGACCAGCTCAGCTCACGGCATAGACGTTGATGTTAACCCCTTAAGTCCTTAAGTTTTGTAAACAGGTATTTGGTGCAAGCAATGTCTGATTAAAAATTAAAGCTCATGGAATTGAAGAGGCAGTAGCATTACAACGCAGCTTGGAAAACGATCCACTTACTCAATGCCGCCATGTCAGGTATCATATGAAACTAGACACTCTACCCTCTCAAATGATAGCAAGCAATCAATAGTCAAAGCTAAACAACTCCTGTCAGCCCCACAGCAAACACACAGCCAAACTTCACATCCAAGTGTCCGTGTGGCACATTTTGTATTTATTTAATACATTTTCAATGCAATTGTCATCAAAAGCAACACATATTGTTTACTTACACTTTCAATTTCATTTTGACTCCATCCTCATGCTTTTCCGTGCTAGCAGGCTTGTTTTGTAGAGAGCTCTGCATGACCTGACCCTATGTCTCCTTAACAATACAAGGTCTTGTCTTGCCATCTTTTGGCCGTTTGGTAGTACTACAGATGAGGACATCACAATAATTGTATTCTACTCCTCGAGAGCATTCCAACGAGTGGTCTTGTGTCCATTTACCTGCAGGCATGGCATATCTATAGCCATTTATAATTGGATGCAGCCCACACTGAGCTTTGGGATTTTACGCATGACGCACAGCGCTTCATAGCGCACTTCAACTTCGGTGTTGCTTTGGGTGTTTTTTCACATCTACATTGTCAAAGAAACAGCAGAAAACGAAATTCACCGCTTTAGAAGCTCTAGAAGAGATTCAGAGGAGAAGTGATGTTGAAGTTGAGGAATCTACTGACGGTACTGACGAGGAATATACAACTCAAGAGGAGGTGGCACATTTTTGGATGAATTTAAAGTAATCGCCTTCTTTTGCACTTAGAACAACTTTGCAGTTTGTGTTTGTTAGTTTCACCGATACTGGTGATGGTAAAGAGACAACAATGCTGGTTGTTTACATTGACCGGCCCACTCCTCCCGGTCAGGTGTTCATGTAAAGGGACAAGCGAACGTTAGCTGATGCAGTCGCGTTTGTTTTATTGGCATTTCATTATCAAACGTGATAATTGACTTTTTATTTCATGCTAGTGGTTATATTACTTTCATGATGTAGCCTGAAAACGTGGCTTACATGGCATAGTCTACACGCAACTGCCCCCTCCCCCATTTTAGTAAAGGGACCGGTCAGCTGACTGTAGGCTACTTTGTCCGCTATGTCTGTGTTTCAGGGCATTTGATTTGTAGAACCTATATGCTTTGTTGTATTTATATGTACTTTGGTACAGTTGTAGTCATGGAGTTGCTGAATAGATTCAGTGGCATCTCTGTACATGGGATCATTGTTATAATGGTGTTATCCACTGTTTAATTTAGAAAACATTTTAGGCGAGGATAAAAATCTACTGACACTGGGAATATATTCTATAAATTCTTGTCTATCCATAGATGTCAAGGTCATGCATATAGACCTGATAGATGTGGAGCTATTCTTGTTTTGTAACGTTATAATATTATTGTGATAAAATGTGATGACTTACTAACAGTAATATAAAACGATTAAACCCAAATCGGTCCAGCAATCCATAAGTAGCCTCCTTCAGTGACTTGCCAGTCAGTTTATATGGAAGGTAGCCCAACGTTACAGGATGGTCGGCGCGGTGGCCATTTATATGTGTACCAAAAAACATCCTGGAACGTTGATTTAAATGGGTATGTCCGTTATGATGAGTTAACATTAGGTAGCATTAATCTAAAATAAAATGACTAGAGCTTACCATTAATGCAGAGCATAGTTTTTGAGACGGTTATTCCTGTTAATCCTGAAATCAGATTAGTAGAGAGACAAAGAGGCATAGAAATCTGATTGGCTGTTGATGGCCGATGACCGTGAAAAGTTCAGCTCTTTTGAAAATAAATGGACTTCCATTTGGGTCAGTGGTTAGCACTGTCTCCTCACAGCAAGATGGTTGTGTGTTCGAATCTCTACCCCAGTTTGCATGTTATCATGGCTGTGTTTGTGTGGGTTTCCTCCGTGTGCTCTGGTTTCCTCCCACAGTCCAAAGACATGCAGGTCAGGTGAACTGAAGACCCTAAATTGCCCATAGATGTGTGTGTGAAGTATATGATATGATGTAGTATGTATATGACGTAGTATATGATGTAGTATGTATATGATGTAGTATATGTGTATGTACTGTATGAAGATGTAGTATGTATTGTGGCACACTCCGGGGTTGGTTGAGTGTCCACATGACGGGGGAAACAGAACGGCTGTCCACACAGAATAACCGAACACAGCATTTTATTTACTGCTTCGGGAAGAAAATGGGTTAGTCCTTTACGGGCAATGTCACTTAACTTTGGAGGCGGCAGTAGCTCAGGAGGTAGAGCTCCCGCCCTGCAACCACAAGGTCGGCGGTTCGAGTCCAGCTCATCCCGGGGATAAATCTGTCGTAGTGTCCTTGAGCAAGACACCTAACCCCAAAATTGCTTCCCGGGCGCTGTACTGTACATGGCAGCCCTCTGCTCCGGCCCCCCTAGCATGTGTGTGTTTGTGCATTCCCTTGTGTGTATCCGGGGTGGATCCATGATGGGTTAAATGCTGAGAAATAATTTCACTAGGTGAACGGTGCTCTGCGCATGGGTGTGACATTAAAAGCATAAAAAAGTATAAATTAAATTAAATTTAAGGGGTAGTCGTTGTCCAGTCCAGGGGTCGGTACACAGGGCAGGCTCTCGTACAATCCGGGGGTCAAGGCAGGAGAAGGGTTCTCAGACAGATGGGGGTCGGTACCAAACAGGGTTCTCAGACAATCAGTCATACACGCTATCGGCAGTCTCGTCACACACTATCTCTCGTCCTCCTACTTTCCCCATGGGTCGCACACCTTCCTCTGCGTTCTCTCCCTTTTTAAACCCTGCCGCCCCGTGCTCTGATTGGCCCTGCCTGCTCTCCCTAATCGACTGAGCTGTATCTGATCTGGCGCTGATTGGGGTGGACGTCCGTATCTGGGCCCTAGCGCCCCTGCAGGAAACTGCACACACTCCTTCACCTTTCCCCTCCTAAACTCCCTCCGTCTGCCACAGTATATATGATGCTATGTAAAGCCCTTTGAGACATGCTTCTATAAAAGGGCTATATAAATAAACATGATTCGATGATTGATTAGATTCCAGTGACTTGTTGATTTTGTTCATCACAGTGTGAACACACAGTTAGTTAAATTTTTGTAGCATGTCTTGCCATCAGATGAGCACATGGCACAGTAAGTCTTCTGACCTCAAAACCTAGTGGTCACAGCATGTGTGAATGTGTTGTCTGTGTCAATGTGTTGGTACATGCGGCGTGTCTGTGTGCATTCACATGCACAGTATGCATTTGTGTGTGGCTGTAGTATTAGTTTGGCCCATTGCATGCATTCCTGTGCAGCTGCATTCATGCCCCTGTCTTTTCATGGCAACACATCTGAATGAACTTGAGCTGGGCATTGACTGAGCCCTGTTAATGCCCTGCACCTGTCCTGCACTGCTCCAACCTGAATATGGCCACCTAGGACACTCTGAGTACACTGACGTAAACTAGAGCTGCAACTAAAACCAAAACCCAAATACACATATGAGCACCAACAATTCAAACATAAATTACCATTATTTTTCTATAATTATTCTCCTCATTTGTTGGATGTAAAGATTTAGAGTAAGTCAAGCTTTTTATAATTACACATTGTTGGGCATATTATTAGTATCAATATACAACATATGTCTCATTTTGTCCAAAGATTGTACCTTTGATGTGAGAGCCTGAAATTGTACAAGTTCATACATTCTCCTGTAAAGGTATCAGACAAAGTCAACCGATAGATACTCACTGTTCACAGCTGATGAGAGATATGTCTTGCACAGTTTAGCATGTAAAGGCATTTTAAGAGGACAGGCACTGTTGAGCAAGTCTGAGATTTGAGTAATACAGGGTAATATATTAAGCATCATTGATGCAGTGCAGTACAGTGGCCCACAAGGCCAATTTGAATAGATATGAAGTGAGATTAAAGGCTGTGACTGCTGTCTCTATTTTGTTTTGCATCTACCAACAGATCATCCAGAAGCCCACCCATGAACTGAAGCAGCATTTGGCCAACTACTCCAAGCGCGTTGCCGGCTCTGTCACTGAGCTCATCCAGGCCGCCGAGGCCATGAAAGGTACTTTGACCTTTGACTTCTTCAGTGACAGAACCACATTCCCAACTTGTCATCCTCCCTGCCTCTCTGGGGGTAGCTCTTCATGTCTTTTATTTACACAGAATGGTGTCAATGTAATTATTAATTTGACTTAATGATCCTGATATGGCTGAAAAGTTGTAAGCAGTGTATAGCTGAAAGTCCCAAAGGGGCATAAACTTTACCCATAGCTGTTGACGTCAATCTAAAGTGGACCTTGGGCTCTGCTAGCAATATTGATCAGAATCAGAATCAGAATCAGAATGGTTTTATTCGCCAAGTAGTTTTCACGTACAAGGAATTTGCTGTGGTTGTTGGTGCATACAGACAACATAAGAACAATAGTAATAAGAACTCAAAAAGTAAGTAGTGCAAAAAACAAGGAAGTAGTGCAAAAAAACAAGGACAATATGTGCAATATATCTGAAAGGGCTGAACAGCTGTGTAATAGCCCAAATAAAAATAAATAAAATAGAATAGTGACATCTACAATACAGAATGATTGTGCAGAACATGGAACAGGTGTAGGCTTTGCGCCAATGAACGTGTAGTGACTATGAGGGCGGGATAGAGTCTGTGTCAATGGATGTCCTGGGCCTTGTTGATAAGGCTAACTGCAGAAGGGAAGAAACTGTTTTTGTGGCGAGAGGT
>OMOT01038525.1:0-38195 GCA_900312575.1 Acanthochaenus luetkenii
ACCCCGCCCACCTCCCGAGCTGCCGGTGGGGTCGAATCCGTTTCCGCCCCATCACGTGACACAGGTGAGTGTGGAAGACAAAAGACAAATTGTAATCCCGAGATGTATAAAAGGTCCTGTGGGGATGGAGCAGGTCAATATGGAGGCGGTGCAAACCCACCAACCTGTTGTGTCGGAGGGCAGCATGTCTTTAGTCAAACTACAATATACCTGATCAAAAGCCTGATTCACTTGAATGTATTTCAACTAATTAACTACCTCATTCGGCTATAACTGACTATGTAAATTAATAGTCCGCTAAATGTATTTAAATATAACAAATAGCTGAAAATAAATAAATCGCACACCTGCTTCAAAAGTGTATGCACATTCAATTACTGCGTTATGAAACGTGTCACATTGGATAATTCTATTGATCAGCTGCTTTATTTAGCAGCCGACAATTAACGTTGCGGAAAATCAGATCACTCGACTGCAGTTTCTCTTTTTTTCCACGGAACTTTTATCTAAAAACTCAAAACACACGTCAAACACAAATCAGGCAGGCAGACCATCCCACCCGAACAAATGGTGACGACACAGATGGCACCGTTACACTGCTCTTTTCTCTCGGAGACAAACATGCACAGGAGAGGTTGTTCAGGTTGCACAGAGCACCGCACACCTAGTGAAATTATTTCTCTGCATTTAACCCATCACGGATCCCCCCCCCGGATACACACAAGTAATTGCACAACACACACATGCTGGGGGGGCCGGAGCAGAGGGCTGCCATTACGGCGCCCGGGGAGCAATTTTGGGGTTAGGTGTCTTGCTCAAGGACACTACGACAGATTTATCCCCGGGAGGAGCTGGACTCGAACCGCCGACCTTGCGGTTGCGGGGCGGGAGCTCTACCTCCTGAGCTACTGCCGACCATCTTAATTAGCAAAGTGCTTTAAGACATTTTCAGAAAACCTTCAGATTAACAAACTATAAAACATGTTTGGAACTTTAACGATTAGGTAAAAAAAGGCCCTGAACAGGAGTGCAAGATCAGAAATAAGGAACATTATTTGCAGCTGGGTGGCAACATCTTGAGGGCAGATTCAAAGTGAACTTGGCTGAGGACAAAATCATCTGGAAAAAATGAAGACGGAGTTCAACAAGATGGCTAACAACACCGTAAAGGCGGTGTGAGTTGTAACGCTCAACATTCTGCCTGTCCGGCTATTTGCTTGATGAGAGAAATCTGCAGCTGCATCAACTGTTCCAGGTGATCAATCTGTGAAAGACGAGAAAAATGAAAATAAATGTTATCCATTATCGCCCGAGTTTCAGGTTTTTTGCCAGGTGTTTCCCACCATCAATAATATCAAACCTACTTCTTGAAGTGTATGAAAGATTATACATTTTTTTGTCAATCTACTTCCCTTCAGATACATTTTTGAAAAGTAGATGTAGTGAAGTGGTTCTCACTACGTGTCTCCATTGAGGCCAGGGTTGCGTTTGACCATTGATCAACTCCTAGCGTTATGTTCCCTATAAACAATGTTCTATCAAAAGTACAATATTACAGGAAGTGCAAAGATCTTTTCACAGAAAAAGGGCTCTGACCTTAGTCCTCAGGCCCAGACAGCAGCAGCCAGAAGCCTCAGGACCTGGGGTTCAAATACACAGTCAAGTTAATGCCACGCCATCTTGAAAGGTAACAGAGGCATCAGGTGCAAAGGAAGACATTGACACCCTAATGCAGGGGTGGGGAACCTCCGGTCCGCGGGACGTTTATAGCCCCCCATCACATGATGAAACATGCTAAGTATGCGACGATTCAGACCAGCGCGAGCTAAAATAAATCTACGCGCTGAAGAACAATTCGGATGCACAGCAAGCATCTTTTATACGGCCTCACAAGGACATGGAAAGTGTCACAGAGGTTAGTTACGTGGCGAGTGAACTTGGCAACTGCAGCGTTACAAACACCAGAAAAGCTGAAGCTAGGCACAGCCTTCACATTAAGGTCAGTTGAAGTTGAATTTGTTTTGATGCCGTTTCAAGTGTAGCATCATACGCACAAATGCAAATAAATAAAAAAAGGTATCCGGTGGCTCATGTTATGTTAAGCAGGCAGGGACCATTCTCACCTTTTAGAGAATAATACATACCATTAGTATTTGGATTACTTATGCATGGTGGCTCCAATTGGTCAAACATCCCCAGTACAGCATCCTCTGAAAATAAGTAGAGTATTGTCTCATCACCTATGCTTGACTCACGACCCAGCCTGGATCCTTCTCAGCGTGACGCATTTGTCTCCATGTGTGGCACAATTCTGGTAATTTATCCAATGTAGCTTGCTAGACCTACAGATACTTTTCTGGAGCCAGGAACTTTATGGTCTGATGTCAAAGCTTAAAGTACGGATATAAATTATGTTTGGCTTAATTTCAGTACAATTTCCTCATCCCCAACCCCCCCCAAGAAAAAAGCAATTGAATAATAAATGAGCTGTAATTCCAAAACAACATATATGGCCAGTAGAGGTAGGCGATATGACAATCTTTTGTTGCGATTGACCTACACAGGCAAATCATGGACATTTTGATATATTATAACGTTAGTAGTTATCAATCCACATGCAATTTCCATGCCAAACTTTCACCATACCTGTTCACATGATGCATGTTGTAAATTGTGACAATATATTAAAATATTGGGTTATGACATTTTGTCCATATCGCCCACTCCTACTGGAAACAAATTATAATCATATTTACAATAATCAAGACCGGAAATGGAATTCAACCACCAAGAAGTGAAATTCTGATCCACAGATGTGCAAGTTCTGACATGACCAACCATTGACTGAGTCTGCAGAAACGTTATCCTTCTCCTGGGGAGTCTGTGTCAGCCCTTGGGCCACGGCCTGACCAGTGTTGGCGTCTGTTGTACTTTCCAACCCATTATGGGTTTCAGTGATTGACTTAGGCTTGGGGCAGTCAGGTGCAGCCGTATCAGTAGCACTAGATGTGCTATCGTCAGTGTGGTCAGCCTTCAGGATCGGGGCAGGGCTAGGAAGACTCTTGGCCTGGGCCTGCAGGCCATCCAAGATCATGGCGTTGATGTGTCCCCCACCCGTCTTGGTGCTCAGGGTGACTGAGAGATGGTTAGTGGACCCGTCAAAGGCCTGGACTGTGGCCAGGACGCCATTCAACAGCAGGGTTCGAAACAGCGCCAAAACGTCCAATGGCCACACTGCAGGGAAGCGCTCTTTACCTGGTGGATAATCAAATTTGTGTGTAAAAACCTTCAAGTAGTACCGTAATGATCTGTTTGCAATTATTGATAACTATAGTCAGGAAAAACATCTGAATGCCACTGGTAAACACTGGTTATCAGGGCAGCTGATGTTGGAGGCAGAGTGTACGAACTCAGGTATACATGTAAATATTATGATCATGATTACAACAATGTGCTGGATAATTTAAAGTTTAAATAAAATACCTGGCAGAAAATATTCCTTATTTATTTGAACTTCCACAGTTACAAAAGTATAAACTAAGGCTCGACTGACCATTACAGGTGGGATGAATAAAGACCAGTGCCTACTGCCATATAATACAGATCCCACATCCAAAGTTGATCAAATGTCATTCCTAACAAGGCAAACATGCTTTACAGACACGGTACTGTGATTTAGAAACCAAAATAAATTAAAATGTTCCGGTGAAAATGTACTCTCATTCACATGAATGCTGTGTATGTTCCAATTTGGTGACATATTGGGATATTTCGAGAATCTTGCACCGGAAATCCCACCAGCTGTGCAAGTGGCGGGGGTCTAAGAAATACAAAAATATTGAACCTGATTTTCTACCCTTTGCTTTTCAGCAACAGCCCAATTTCCTCACCAGTGAGGGCACAGCGGACGATCTGGAAAGGGAGCTGCAGCAGGTGCAGGGCGATGGGCATGATTCTGGAGTATGGCACCTTCTCAGTGTTGCCATAGTCGGCGTAGATGACACTGACCTCATTCTCGCTGGCCTCCAGTACCACTGCGCGGTACCAGTTATTATCAGCTGGGGAAACAACATCCAAGGTATTGGCATGGATATGTACCCAGTTAACAAGTAACATCGCTAGTTTTAGTTTTAGTATTTTGGCAGCCCTTTGAGCAGAAAGTGTTATGGTTGCATATAATTACAACATTTTACATTAATGTTGGTCTACCTTCATGTATGTCATACAAATACCTGCAAACTCATAAGAGGCAACAAAAAAAAGCGGACAAACCCGTGAACCTCTAGGGGGGTCTGGGGGCATGCTCCCCATGGAAGATCTATTTTTATATCATCTTAAAATGTAGCATTCTTGTGCACTCCCTGAAGAAAATTAAGGGAAAAGACTACATTTATTTTAGGCACAAAAAACCCCACTGTTTCAGCTCTAGTGGGGTTGACCAGCAAGTCGTGGCTGATGAGCCAAAAAGTTTATTTCATTTCTTCAGTATTTTGGCTTGTACAAGTCCTTCAAGTGCTATTTTATCTGCTATTTTATCTGCGATATTTTAAGAGTAGCGAGAACCATCGCTTAGACTAAAAAAAGTGATTCGATTTTCATCAGTAAAACCCTGTGACTGTATGGCTTAATTCCATTGTTACTGTAAAGCTGTTAGAAGTTTAGCCTATCTTGTATTTGCAATAAATATGTAGTCTACTACAAATATTTAAATTGAATAAACACACCCTGTGTTCTGATAGGCTACTTGACATTTGCAGTAGAGTTGAGTAGATTATCAACAGTACAATAATAGTTGTGATTTAACTTAGTGACGTAGAAAACTACAAGCCTCTAATCTATACACACCTCTGCATTAGCAACCTGCTGAAATGAAGGTACAGGCAAACAAAACGTACCCCAAAACTTGTGTTCATTGTAGGTTAGCTACTGGAGACGGGAAGAGATCCAGTAACGTTATCCGTGAAAAGAAGGGAAAGGAATATGTACGTAGTTCTCTTTAAGCTGATAGGCCATAAGACTCGACTCATCTCACCAAAGATGTTTTATTGCAAAGAAGATCACGACATAACAGCTTTCTGAAACTGCATCTGGTCTCAGGCCAATCGTTGGGAGATTAGTAAATACATTTTAAAAAGGCAAGTGAAAACTATTTGGATGCGGTCAATGTCATTAGTCTTCATTAGGATAGGCTGCTAAAAAGTCTTGAACCCACCATTTAAGGGATGACTCAGCTGCCATTAAAATCAACGGCAAGGACCTCCCTTTCTTGGATAGCATGGAAAACGCCATTAAAACCGACCCTGTTGTTAGCTGGGCTGAGGAATGCATGTCAGGGTCTAGTCTCAAGCCTGTATACTGTGTTTAAGGAAGAGCCGTCCCTTTGCTTGGCTGCATGCACACCGTGTAATTATATCTACTAGCAGACATCAAATTACCAGCTTGGGTCTGCTGGGGCAACAACTGCAGGTGGGGTCCAAAGAGGCAGAGAGCAAACATAAAAATGGGGGAGAGGGAGAGACAGGGACAGAGAGAGACATATTTGTGGATCAGCTGGTCTGTCTTACCTGTAATCACATTGAGCGATGGGATGCCTGGGAATGAAAATGGCTGTTTGAAGACTGATTTCGCTGACAATGTTTATTAAACACATGAAAACTAATCCACCTCACGATGTATATTTGTGAGATGCAGTTTAACTAACTCTGGACTTCCATGGTTTCACTCAGTCTGTTATTAACATTTCTAATTAATGTTGTTGTAATTGCACATTTATATTCACTGCGCATCGCTGTTCGTCTGCAGTTAGTTTAGGTTAACCAATTAGCAACCTAAGTGGATGCATAAGTTACCATCTGTTTTGAGCAGAAATGGCTGATAAAAAAAAGAACACTCCAGGCTCATCAGGTAGGTCATACGCCTGGATTCATCTCAGTGTATTCCATGGAAAGACTAAGTGTCATGTGGCAGAAAGACCATGTATGAAAGTGTGACTTTGGACTTGTCCACTGATGAGATACCTAATGAGGGGTGGTATGTGTTCCTCACCAGAGAACTGGGCACAGCAGGCAGCCCCGGGTGCTGGTCTGCTCTGGACAGGGGAGGAGGAATAGGAGGTCTGGTTGGCGTTGCAGTAGACAGCCAGTTCCATCATCACATGCTGAAGCTTCTCTATGTCCACTACACAACAACACACAGCAGTCATAACAGGAAAGCATGGGAGAGTTATCACTGTTTAATGCATCTTTACAAGAGAGACAGAGACATAAGTGAGTGTTCTGACCCTGGCTGGGACTCAGGAGGTAGAAGAGGGAAGGACTAGTGACAGCTACAATGCAAGGTTGTAAGGTCTCGTTGTGAGGCAGCTCCACCGTCTTCCAGTCCACTGGGAAAGAAGCTGCTGAAATAGAATTACAACACACAGCACACCATTTCAATCAGGCTCCTGGTACAACCGGGCACACAAGTATGGAAAATGATCACTCATCAACCCATGAATCCCACCTTGAAGACCCCTACTCTCTAGCTTACCTGCTGATTGAGCTGCCGCAGTCGGCTCCTCAAATGCTACGTCCTTGGCACTGGCTCCTGTCTGATTAGAGGCATGGATGTGTATGTGGGTCTGCTCCTTTTTTAACATACTATCTGGGGTTTTTTCCATCACAGTTTCTGGGTTTTTGGTGGGAGAGCCAGTGCTTGCATGGCTCTCTTTGGGTGCGGTAGCAGGGGGCCGCTCGGTCTCTCCGGGAACTTTGGCCAGCTGCTCAGAGACGAGGGCAGCTGCAACACTCTGCCCGTTAATCTCCAGCTCCACACCGTAGCCACACTCAGTGACGGAGAGGACACTCGCAGAGAGCTGCCGGCCATCCACGAAAGTCTGGAACCACAGCAGGGCTTCACTGGTCCACTCTGAACCCCGAGGCTCCACGCCTGAATACAAGTACGTTTGATTTAATTAGGTTTGTTCTTTGTAAAATCCTTTGAGCGAGGTTCAGCGAAGAATCTGCATCACTATCCCTGTCAAATCCTCCTCCTAAGGTTTTCATCTTAATAATTATCGAGACAATATCATATATCGAGATCATTTTGGGAAGATAATCAATCACACTATGACATTTTCATATCAGCACAAGCCTACATACACATCAGTTTATTTTCAGATATATGCACACACTCGCTCTCCATTGTACAACGATTACACCCCTTTCTGTTGCCTGTTTCTTGACAGAAACAACTCAAAACAATAAGTCGTACTTTGGAGATGCACTCTCGTTTGTGTCTTTATTATCATTTTCACAACAATTTTGCTAAAAAACTCACAAAAACGTTTTATATTAACAGTCGTGATTTCTGCCGAGCAGAAAACACGAGGCCCTATTTGGATGTGACTGCAAGTTCCTAACAAAGATAAATTATGGAGTGAAGCTCATTCAAACTGTTTTACTTACTTACTTAACGCTCTTCACCCCCTATAAGGCATCGATAATGTTTCTCCACCTATCACGGTCTTTAGCAACCAGTTGTGCCGCGCCCCACGAGAGACCCATCTCCAGCAGCTCAGCCTCTACCGTTCTTCGCCACGTGATCTTAGGTCGGCCTTGTTTCCTTTTCCCTGGTGGTGTCCATCTGAGGGCCACTTTGGGGATCCGCTCTGGGGGCATCCGTAGCATGTGTCCAAGCTATCTTAGACGACGGTGTTTAATTTCTGAGATCACGTATCGGCAGCCAGTCTTCATATATAGTTCCTTATTTTATATTTTATTGGGCCAGAATATACGGCAGATCTTTCTCAAGCAGCCATTGTGGAATGAGCCGACTTTATTCACGTCGCATTATTGTTATTCGCCAGCACTCAGCTCCATACAGTAGAACCGGCTTGACCAAGGTGATATACAAGCGAATCTTGGTTTTGAGGCTGTAGGTGTTGGACTTCCAGATGTTATGGAGTCTCATGCAAGTGCTGCAGGCTTTCCCAAGTCTGCGCTGGATGTCTTTTTGGGCGCCATTGTCCTGACTAATCAGACTTACCAGGTACACAAAGTCGTCAACGACTTCAAGCGGCTCATTATTAATGGTAAGGCATGCATGTGTGTGTGTTGGTGTTGATGGACATCACTTGAGTTTTGGTGGTGTTTGTAGAGCATACTTGGTGAGTCAATCAGTTTTTTCTTGCAAATGTTTTACAATTGTGGAAAGGACAGCAAGATCGTCAGCAAAGTCAAGATCTTCAAGCTGGCAAGAGAGGGTCCACTGGATAATTCGATGTTTATCAGCATTTGTTTTACGCATAATCTAATCGATGACAGTCAGGAAGAGGATGGGCAAGAGAATGCAGCCATATGTGGGATTCCATAAGACTGCAGAATCTTCCACAGGGTTTCGCAGTGAATGCTGTCAAACTCTTTTGCCATTCCCTAAATAAGAAAGCAACAATTTTTCAGCTTCTTGCAACTTATTTTTTCTTGGAGAAGATTATTCACATTTTAATCTCTTTCACTCACTCTCTCCCACAAACACAGACACACTACCTGTGAGCCAGCAGCGGATGGCCTGGAAGGGGAGTGTCAGGTGTCGGGGTGCGATGGCTCTAAGATGGTCCCTATTCACCTGGATGTTGTAGCCGTAGTCCACAAAGTAGACTGCCACCTGGTCTTTTAAAAAAAACTTCACCACAGCCCGATACCATGCCCCATTCCCTGGGGAGCGCAAGGTGGGCAACAAGATCCAAAAAGACAGGGAGAAAAGGGTCATATCTGGTCCATCACTAATCAAGGACATTACGAAACAATGAAGATAATTTAATGTGTCAACTGAAAATGTGTTCAACTAACACTTCAATAACAGATGTTTGCTTTATGAGATTTCAGCTCATTCATTTAGAAGAACTCTTTTGCAATTACACAACCACTGATTTATATGGATGTCCTTAGAATTTGCAGTACTTTGTGACCCCAATAGCTTTCCATGGAATGAGCTCAGCTGTGCATTGGGTTTGCATAGCATTTCCAATTATGACCAATACATTACTTGTGTCTTGGAATTTGCCACCATGCCAATGCGTGCCATGGTACTAAAAAGGTTGATAAATACTCATATGCCATATGTATGAAATGTGTTACATGTTCAAAACCAGATTCATGCACATCCAAATTATCGTTCGGTGTGCTACGAGCGCTCATCTCAAGCAGTAGGTAGTCTCACCAGGAAACATGGCACAGCAGGGCTCTCCCACTTTGGAGTCGAAAGGTGGGGCATCTGACTCGCAGTGCTTCTTCAATTCAGTCCCCAGCTCTACCAACATCTGATTGTCTGATGGACACAAACATGCAAAAGTTATCATGCATGAGAATAACTAGCATCAAGGCAGCACTATTGAAGTTATTATCATTAGGTGTTATGTGGACACCTAGATGAACTGATCAGATCCTTGCCACAGAAATAAGACTGCACTTGATAAGACTAACACTTGCAAACCCTTTAAAATCGAATGGCCAGAGCCAACATTGTAATATTGGGACATGTACTCAATACTGGTACTCACGGCCAGCTAATATTCTTCATATTCATACTTTGTCAATAAAAGCTGGTCGCTCTAGGCTGAGGGCACAACTGTACCTTTAGGATTGTGGATGTGACAGTAAAACTCTCCGGGGTTCTCCACAACGCTGACCAGCAGCGCCACTGTCTGGCCTTCACAGGGAAGCTCAGTGCAAGACCACACCAGGGGCTCACAAGCTAGTCCAGACACAGCAGAGGACATTTCAACACACACAAAAATGCATTTCATAAAGGTCTCATCATCTGCTCACAAATAAATGGACAACTTGGACTATGTGCTTTATTATTTAGCAGTTTCAGGGGCTGAATATATCAGTTACTTAATGAGCTTAGAAGCTAAACTATCTCTGTTCAAAGCAGTGGCCAAGACAGCTGTATTAACATGCTTAGATCAATTCTAAGTAAGTGTGAATCTGGTACGTGGTTTTGAGAGGGATTTACAAATCACAATACATACGAAAGTCAGAAATGATGGATTAGATTGACGTTTCAGTGAAGTAACTCCCACTGTTCAACAGACAATGGAATACTGATAGGGAAAGTGCATGCAAGCTAAATAGCTATGCTTTCTAGAGATGTAAGGCAATGTACTGGTGTGCGATACTTGGAAAAAAATATATATATATATAAAATAAGAAAACATAATAAACCTTGTCATAGCTTTATACAGTTTCTCAATAAGGAACAATATTTACTTCATGTTACACATTTCTAACAATGTTTTAAACAGGACTTGAAATAATTTTCACAGTCAGTTTTTCATAGAAATTAAGGACTTTGATAAATGTGTATAAGTATGTATTTGGAGGGTGTAATGCATTTCCACTAAATCTTTAAATTACAAGACATTTACTTCTGACACTTCCTAAGAAGAAAGTAAATTTGTTGTTAACTAAACGAACTGAGAGGCCTGTTTACTCTGTGGTTCTCCAGCAGCAGTGGTTGCCTGCTCAGCCTGCTGGTTGCTGCCGGTGGCAAGCTTGACGTAACCATTAGAGAGCAGCACCTCGGCCACAGTGGCCTGAGGGTCACTGGCCTCATCGATCATGGCCACCAAAGCCTTGTCCTCACGCCTTCCCAGGATCTCCACGCGCAAGATGCAGTTGGACACGCTCCGCTGCAGGGCCAGCAGGCACTCCTTCGACCAGGCTTCCCCAACTGGCTGCACACCTGGGAAGGACCCCAAGGAGAGAACGCGGGTGGGATGACTGAGTGCACGCGAGACCGCGAGACGGAGAGAACATGGCAAGACATGGCAAGACATACTGGAAAACTAACCAGCATTACTTGTAGCATTTTCTCAAACATTGCTCTTTTTTTTTTTTAAAGACAAAAAACACATAATCGCCGTTACAATCAGTAGCCCCAATGGTCTGATAAAGGGAGTTTCAAAAGTACAGGTCAAACATGTAAAAGTACAGGTCAAACATTTAAAAGTACAGGTCAAAACATTTAAAAGTACAGGTCAAAACATTTTCCATACTTGAGTCGAATACAAGGAAACCTAAAGGTGACTTTCAGGAGGACAACTACACTACTGTCCAATACAACCTCTAACCATTCAAAAGGACTTGGGCAGTGAGGATATTACCTGCTAGAGCACACGGGATAGCCTGCATGGGCAGGGCCAGCAGTGGGCCGTTGATGGGCCGTAGGCGACCCAGCTCCACCTCCTCAGAGTTGCCAAAATCAATGTAGCCGACACAAACGCGTTGATCGGATGAATAGGCCAGCACTTTAGCCCTGTACCACTGGTTGTCCTCTGGAAGAAATACACAAGTCAGAGCCTGGATTCACAAAACAGGTCTGCTGAAAGCCTCTATAAGCCTGTTATATACAATTTTGTCTAACGCGTTACAGTACCTACAAAGCTGCTCAAAGCAATACTTGAGGGAGTCTTGGCTATAAAAATTGAATTAATCCACTCGAATGATGATATTTCTAGTATTTGGGTCAAAATAAAAGTAGGCAAACATTAACTTAACTACTAACTCATGAAGAAATACACAAACACAGCACTGATCGGGGTCCGTTTCGGAGAGCCCCGCGTGAGTCGGAGCACACAGACTTGCAAAGAAGCTTCAAAGAAGCTCTAGTCCTGTCCGCATTCGGGATTTCCACCGGATGAATCGCGTCCTGACTGCGAGTCTTCAAGCAGCCGGATGTTGTGTTGTTTTAAATAAAACTCTCGTCATCAATCTTGACAAAGCACTTCTGACCTAGGTTCACTCACTCACTAAAAATAGACCATTAACACTCACTGATTGGTCTTTGTTGTGAAAGCGATATTAGCAGAAATAAAGACTATTTTCATTCCATTTAGGCTACTGCACAATTTGTGTTGTAAAGTGACTGCCTATATATACAAACCGTAATACCATGATACTTAATACAGTACTATTGGGATTAATAAAGTAAATGTCGAAATATTAATTGTATGTTAATTGTTAATTAATACAGTCCTTTATACACATTCACAAGTTAATTCCACGCTTCAGAGACACGAGCCGGCGCAACAAAAATAGACCAGGCGTGTATATTTAGCGGAGCACGTCACATCTGGGTTTTTATTTTGTTGCACAATGCATCACTGTTCTATATTCTTTATCAATAAAAAAATACTATTATTTTTCACCTACAATCTGCTCTGACCAGTTTTGATTCCCCACCATGTGTTACTATGCAGATTAAATGTATGTTTGATACGCAACACAAAAAGGCTGTGTATATACATTTCATTTTTTGGCTGGTAAAAAAAGGTTCGTCAGGTCGAATTTTCTACCAGACATTTTGCTTGTACGCTATATACAACACATAACATTAGGCCGTTTCACATTACTGTGTAACATACCATATCTACCCAAGTAGTGAGCTACTGTTGTTGCTCTTACATGTGTGTTGCAGTGATATATCTAAACGTGTACATGTGTGTTGTACCTGAGTACTGAGCACAGCAAGCAGTGCCAGGTGCTGGTCTGAAGTTCTGGGTGGATGGGACCTGACAGCAGTGTTCCCTCAACTTCAACTGCAACTTCTGGATCACACCTGCAAATCACAATCTCTCCAACGTTTAGCCCTCAGGTCCAGTAAGGATTACGGACAAACTGCTGCTCCATGCCATTACTACACACTTCTTGTGTTCTTCAGTTCCTTAAACCACGGGGTCAGAGTCAGAGGGGTTACAGGTGTGTACGAGAAATTAAGCCTCAATGTTTCATTGCGCAGACTTGTGCAAAACAACGCCAACCATCTCTGAGAGAATAACTTAATTTGACAAACTTAATTTATGTAACTGTACTACCAAACCCTGACCCTATATTTTAGGAAGAGTTCAGTTTAGCTCTAAGAAGAAAAAAACAACAACAACAACACATGGAATCCAGTCACAGGTGGTTTGAAATTAAGATTAAAATGTCTTCTCTGAAAATGCAACTCAGTCTGCCTCAAGAGATTGGACAAGATCTGGTTTCTTATTCATTACAATGTGGCCAGTCAGCCTTAAACATCAGATCTGAAAAACTAATCAGATTTGCCTACCGTCTGAACATAGAATTACTTATCTAGAACACAAACCCTTAAAAGGAGAACCACAACGGCCACTGAAGATGCAACCAGGTCGAGAGGTTTAGCTGTGTTTACCAGACAAGATGCTACTCACTGGCGTTCTGCATCTTCTGGCAGATAATTTCATCGGGTGACTGGAGGTGGGTGACCACAACATAGAAGGAGTCACCCAGTGTCTGGGTCAGTGGCTCCGGTGGCTGGGCCCATGTGTTGTTATCCTTCCCAATGGAGAGACGCTTAAAGTTTTCCAAGGAGGCACTCTCAAGGGCGTCTGAGAAAAGCAGAATAGACACGGAAACATTTCATTCTCTAGTTGCTAACTTCCCAGGAGTGACTCCAACATGAACTATGAAGAGTGGAGGCTTTGTTCTTTTTTTGCACTATAGCTTAAATTGTATTTAAAGAGTAACTAAACCCTAGAGTTATGGCTGAAGTGCATCTACTCGGGAAATGTAAAAAATGCATAGAGACCGTGAAAAAATAAGTATCAATATGGGCAGAGGGGGCTAAGACACACCCAGTCACTCCTCCATGACCCCTCCCCGCAAGCCTCCCTCCGTCCACTATCAACACACACACACATATACAGACAACGACTCCGATAACACATTTGCAACAGAAATTTTATTTTAAGTGGACTCCGGAATCACAAACTGTCGGCCAAGACTACGGCGGTCTTGAGCCGTACCAGTTCGAGCTGCTCAGGCAGCCAACGCCACCACCAGCCTCTCTCCGCTGTTGTTCCTTCCTCTCCACAATCTGTTGAGTCTGTAGACATTGATTTTATGGGGGCGTTGATAGATACCGTGGTAAAACAAACTGTGGCAGTGATGGGGTGTTTGCTTGCTGATGAACGCTGGCACCAAAAAGTCACCTGGCACCAGATCAGCCAATAGCGAAATACAATTGCAATAGCCGGTGTTCAACCTGTAGAGGGCAGTCGCCATGTGGATTTATAACACTATTAGGGTGGTGTCATCTGGTCTGTAATCTCACCCCGGTTTCATTTTATACACACCGACTGTACCGGCATTTGTTATTATGAGATGGTCTGGCCCAAAAATAAATAAATAAATAATAATTAAAAAGAAACAGCTACCTGCTTTGACGCTAAATGGATTGACTTGTATTGCATTACCATACAACATGATAAATATTATATTTTCGTTCATAAACCAGTTGCACTTTTATAAAGGAACTGCATAACCACGAGTCTACTTCGTTTTTAGACTGCATTTTTTACACCTAGACTATGCATATTGATTATAGTTTGTTTTAGTGGCCATGTTGTTTTAAATTTGTTTGGGTATCATTGGGTATCAAAGAGTGATTGAATGTTGCGTTGAGGAATAAAACCCATATTTCTCACTCGGTTGCCTTCTGTGCCGCTACGCTCCTCACGTATGGGGTTCCAAGTGACTCATTGTAGGTAACAGAATCTTGTGTGCGTGCGGCATTTTGTGGTTATAAGTCGATGTTACCGGTGTGAGCTGGTATTGGCGTACATATCAAACCGGTTTTATAATTCCTACACCGTCTCAAGCCTTAACACTATCTGAAGGATCTAACTTTAACTAAAATGTCAAGATTTGGACCTGAATCCATCGATAACACCACTAAATACCTAAATACATCGGGTTTCAGCTGAAAAGTGTTTTTGAGGTTTAGTTACTCTTTAAACTCTTTAAATTTTCACATTTACATTACTGAAGACCTTTGAGAACAAACAACAATTCTAACACAAAGTATATGTGCATTTTAGAACTCTAGACAAGATTTCTATTAAATTAGTTATAATTATGAACTTAGTTGTGTAACAATGATGTCAAAATATGTAACATTATCTGCATATATTTGACATTGTAAATCCAAATTCCTCATCACCTCTTCATCTCCTAATTAGTGGAAATGTAGGGGTATAAAGTAGGGCTGCATAATTCATCGTAGAATAACATAATGTGCATAACAGAAACAGCCCATGTAGCTGACAGGACAGATGAGAAGTGTAGCACTTGAACTTCCAAGGACTTCACATCCAAAACGGAATAATGAGCCGGCATTTCATGAGTTCAAACATCAAGTAAATGGAGAGACTCACAGATCACAGGCAAATATGTCCTGCGAGTGCCGACATGAGATCATTTTACTCACCAAAAATAGATCAAGCCTCATCCAGTATGAGCGCAAGGCCCAGGTTGCTACATTATCCCCTCCTTGCCCTCTTCAAACTACACAGCTGTAACAGGGATGCTGTACAGTGATTCTCCCCAATTTTGTTCACAAAATTATTGAGCCCATTAATCACAATATTAAGCAGAATAAATGATATGCTG
Source organism: Acanthochaenus luetkenii (assembly GCA_900312575.1). Lineage (NCBI taxonomy): Eukaryota > Metazoa > Chordata > Actinopteri > Beryciformes > Stephanoberycidae > Acanthochaenus > Acanthochaenus luetkenii. The sequence goes on from OMOT01038525.1 coordinate 15,453, forward strand.
TTAAGTCCTTTGAGACAGACATGCTTGTGATAAAGGGCTATATAAATAAAATGAACTATGATATCTTTCATAAATAATCATGCAGCCCTGGTGTGTGCAACCTGATTTGCCAATGTGATGGGCATGTACAGATGTTGGCTCACTTATTTCACAGTCAGTCGGTTTTACATCAATTGCTTCCTTGGCAGCATAACCGTGGTCAATGAGGAATGTGCTCAACTGCTTGCCTAAAAAAGAGGGAGGGTTGGGGGGAAATGGGGGTAGTGACAGACTATTTGTGTTAGTTTAATATTTAAATAGTTTTTCAGGAAACAAAACTTGTGCATATCCCTTATCTGTGCATCCCTATCACTGTCACATTAAGTAACATGAGCCTGTATAACTTACCCATGGAGAGCTGGATATCCACAACATGGATGCGACCACTCTCCAGTGTGTCTACCACGCTAACCGTCACACTCCTGCCAACCACAAGCTGTCTTACTGCAATACAGCACTCGCCCGTCCAGTTGTCGCTCAGTGGCACCACCCCAGCAACACAGCACTCCATTGCCTGGAAGTAATAGATGATGCCAGAGCATAAAAAGCTACAGATTGTAATGGTGAACGTTTAACTCAGTGGTATGTGTTGAAGAAACATCCTGCTTGGAGGCGGTAGGAGATTGAGTTACGGATAGTGTGACCTTGACGGTTGTCAGTGTCAAAACGATTCACAGGACAAAAAAAAAAAATGGACACCCACAATGTTCCCAAATGGAAACTTGAGGCATATAAATTATCAATTTTAACCCATGTGAACGGTGTAGACATGCACTCACACAGGGAGGGACATGTTGGATATTGGCAGCCAGCGGTTTGATCCTGTCCACAGGGACATCCTCTTCATTGCCAAAGTCAATGTAAAGGATGTAAGCCATCTTCTGGTCAGAAGTCACTGACTGGACCAGGCCCCGGTACCAGTTCTACACATAGAGAAAGAGAGTGGGTGCAAGAGAGCAAGTGACACAGGCTGGCTGACTAGCCCATGTGCACACTAGTACTCGTATGTAAGAGCCAATGTGCATACTAGTGTCTCTTGTCAGATTGCTGGAGATGGCCTCTGCTCACCAGATCATGGGAGTACTGAACAGCGCAGACCTCCCCCAGACTAGGTATATATGCTGTCACTAAGGAATAGCCACTGTAGGTCTTCTGCAGGTTCACAATGATGCTTTTGAGCGCTTCCAGCAGCTCAGGGTTCTGGGTAAGGAGGAAAAACCTGCTAGGGCTGTGGAGCTCTACTACAGATGCCTGACAAACAAACATACACACACAATTAACACAACAATAACAAATACACTTTGCTGGTTAATATTTAATAACAACATTAATCGAAACAGACTTTACAGTGGAGGTAAACTGGGCTTGGAGAACCTGGATTTCTGTTCCTTTAGTGATTTTATTCATCTCCAAGTTCCTCAAATAGACCCTCTGGAAGCAGGATGCCTGTGATAAACTGTGGTTTAACTGATAGAGGTAAAACAAAGATAAGATACACATTTTTTAAATAAGATTGTTTTAGAGTATATCAAACATACATGGGTATATAAACTGATGTATTTACAACATGGTACAATCACTGTTCCAAGTACTTTAACAGAGCTTGAAGCTTTTACCCTCATCAGAACCATTGGCATTACCTTCGGCTCTAGCAGGCTGGTTCTGTCTCCTATCACTGGCGAAGCTGTGGTTCCCTTAGGGTTTTCCCTTTAGATTAAGAAAGGTAAGTGAAAGCACTTTATTTGTGATAACACAACATATCTCTTGGCTGGTGAACCACAAACAAGAGTACTTCCTGATCTTTGTCATTCATAATAAATGTAACAACTGAGGATCCCTGGCCCTGAGGGTTGAACCAACTTACTTTGCAGGGTTTGGAGTCTTGGACTTGCACACATGTCTATGCACCTTCCAGTCTTCTGTCTGACACAGCACAGAACAGTAGGAGGTTTTCTTGCAGCGCGTGCATTGAAAATTCCCTGTCAGACAACACTGGTGAATTAGAAATTGCTTATAGAAACAAATGTGAATTCTAAAGCAACAAGAGGCATTATGTCCTCCATGCTACATACTGGAGTTTGTAATATAATAATCAATCCATTCCACTTTGATGGGGAATCAGTTTGGTATTGCATCAACCACTGTCACCAATGCGTGCTGGCACTTTTTAGAAGCTCCTGGACAGTTGGGAGCTTTGAATACATTCTGACAAATTGCTCCTGAAAATGGTTTTGCTCTGTTATTTTTAGGGTGATGACATTTACCTGGCTGACCACAGTATTTGCAAAAGTTCACAGTCACTGCTGGAGGCATGGATCCGATCAACTGTGAAGGCAGAATACAAGTTCGTCAAAAAATGGCACTGATGAGAGACTTTCACACACTGATTTAACCAATGTTAAAGCACTGCAAACATAAGTTTGATACATACTAAAGACTTATCCTTGCTGGTCAATGAACCATTATCACCTGCAGAAAAGAAAATACATTTATTTCATGCCAAATGATGTCACTTACTAGCTGACAAGGGGCTGTTGGAGCAGATTATCAGGGAGCTCAGTTCACAATCCAGTATCGTCACTTCTCCATAGAGTGGCAACTCCCCACAAATAGGTTATGTGATACTTGTGGCGCAGTTTTATGACAACAAAAACAGGCACCATGGGAAGGAAACCTGAAGTTCTTGACCATCCACTGATTCTTTGAGCAAACATCCTCATTTTCATTCATGAGACCACACTTTCCAACTTCTGCCCTATTTACTTTGGCATTTAAGGAAAAAAGAACAGTCACATAATTTTCTATTTCTAGATGGTATCTATTAGTAATACATTCTAAAGCAGTATGCATTATATACTACATTGTAAGCAGCATATAATGAAATTGTTTAATCAATATTATATTTGATACATTACAACTTATTCTATCTGAGAAAATAGTACATTCGTTTTAAATTCATTAGAGGCACTCATTCCCATGGTAGCCCACTCACTCATGTTACCACACTGCCGCCTAGTGTCCATTAATATCCACCCCTTTATTTTAAAATGCGTAACGTTATATATCATTATTTTCCAAATGGAATATGTATTGGTTAACATGTTAAACTAATGTTCGCCGACTGTCTGGAGTTGGGTTGGTCCAAATTTCGCGGAAATAAACAAAGCAGCGCGTCAGACGGGGACATGTCTGGTAATGGACGTCTGGCCGATAATGGAGGCAGATACATTACCGTCTGCTACGCTGGTTGCCGGAGACCGCATTGGTGATGGGCCGGGCAAGGTGAGACATCTCGGAGGAGTCAGGGGCCTTGATGAAGGTCTCCTCAGAGGCTGGTTGCGTCGAACCACGGTTGGGGGAAATGAGCGATTCATAGCGGCAGCTGACGATACTATTAAAATGATACAAAGGTCAGATAATTAGCAAACCAGTGCCGTTAGTGACGGGGAAAAGCTGAGATGTAATTTATTATCAATGTTGAAAAAGCAGTGCTAACTATAGTCGCCATTGTTTAATCGTCAAATCCTACTGCTGGCCGTCCCAGGAATATGTGCATTTCGTCAACGTTACTGTTAGCAAGCTAATACAAACGTTAGTTAGCTGACGTTGGATAATTTAGACAAAATGAGAGCAAAAAAGCTAAGAGACACAGCGAAAACGACCATACAATATTATGGAAATGTTATGTAACGTTATTGTTCTTGTACAGTTCTAATCCCAATATTTTACCTGAATCCACGTGTTGGCTAAATCAAGCGTGTGTTGCGCATGCGTAATAGTACGAACTCTGTATTGGTCAAAAGTTCACCAACTCTACTATCTTCTTTTTAATACACACAAAAGTTTATGGCAAATATAATTAACGGTTGAATTACTTCATTTAGGCTTCTGCCATTTGTTACTCTGCTTCCGCCAATATTTCGGCTACTGTATCTTGAACATTTGAACTCCAGTCCAGGTTTGTGTGCCGAAGCGGAAGTGTAGGCCGAAGCCTTCCCGCGGTTGACTAGTAGCTAAGTGGCTAGCGCGAGTTCCCATTGACCGCAATATAGTATGTCTTTTGTAACTTAACAAAGCAACGGATGGTCACCTCTCGACACACTATATGTAGCGTACGCTTTTAGATGACTTGCACTTTGCTGTTGTTTTAGGGCTTAGAACCGCACAGAAAAGACTGTTTGTTACGATGGAGAACCACACTGGAGCATGTACCACCTGTTGATACCGGGGCCCGAGCCACCTGAGTAGAGTAGACGTGTCGCTCATGGGAAGGTTTTCACCTCTTGAGATGCAATTTGGGACTTCACTAAAGGAATTCAGGCTCACTATAGTAACTACCGACACTTTCTTTTCTCCAGTAGCATGTGAAGCTGTATCATAACTTGTTCCCTTTGCAGGAGATGGGACATTCCAATTAGCTGAAAGCCTGCTGGGTAGTGTAGTTCAGTAACTAATTTAGTTGTTCATGTAAATAATACTGCATTTGTATGTTTTTCTTGGTGAAATTAAGCCAAGCGAGATGTGTTGATGCTTCCTACATTATATTTCATAAAAGCCATATCGTTTTTAGATTGCATATATGACATAACCTCCCATACACTGAGAAGTCAATCAAAGGGTTGGCGGAAATGACGTCAGGCTCCCTATTTGGGGTATTGGCTTCTGTTCTTAATCTTTTACATTTTGCTAATTGTTTTCACGAACATAGAACTGGCTGAAAATGTTGGTGAACGAGGAGAATGATTAGGTGAACAACTTTTAGTTGACTGCAAACTTATACAATACCTCTGTGTTTTGAGACGAGATAGGCATTTTCACAAATGCTTAATCACCTTTTGTCTTTCATTCAGAAAGTCTTTAGAACAGTCAAAGGAACTACAAACTACGCTTCTGTACGTAGGGAGTGAAACGTCCCGTCGTGTGTTAGCGTCAGACCAACGTCACTACTCACTAGGCAGTCATTGGCTTATTTCACCACATCTCTTTTCCCACAGTGGCCATATTTGTTGATGTGTCACCTCAAATCGACTTGCTGGGGTAATCAGCTGGTCAGTCAGCGAGCTCAAGGTTCAACCTAACCTGACTGCCACCACATTTAACAACAAATGGGGTTCTCGCGTTCGGTGGGTGGATATATATATATAACGTTAAATAGCCCTCTGTATTAACTAAGCTGTTATCTAGCTAAGACACATGTTTGCCATTATCGTTAACTAACTAGAGCAACTGACGCTATTCTAGTGTTCGCTATGCTAGCTGACAATGTAGCTAACGTTAACTGTGTTGCTCGTACAGTAGCCAACAGCCCACTGCGTTAGCTAAGCTAACGTTAGACAGTGAACCCTTCAGACCCTACCATGCCATATGGTATTTAAAAGTAAATTAAAGCAACCAACGTTAATTTGCAATGTGATGCTTTCTACGTTAAATTACGGTACGTGGTGCCCAATTTGTCATAGCTAACAATCTAGCTTGCTAAATTCAGCGCAGTTCAACTGGGTTGGATTAACTGGACTAAAGTGTTAATAAATCAGGCGTAAATACAAATGTCAGGAAGGCCTGCTGCTTACTGAATACACAATAGCTAATGTTAGCTACCCGTAGCCTTCTTAGTGGTATAGGCATGGATAGTCACAGGGCTTTGTCTTTTTAAGTAACATTGCCAATAACGCTTCAATGAGATGTGTCGTCATTAGCTCAGCTGCTAATGTTACACGGCATGACACCTGTCACAAGAGCATCATTATCATTGCGTGTTTGTTGTTGCTGCTGCTGCTGCTGTTTGCGTGTGTATTATCTACTTTGGCTGTCAGCGACTGTGTAAGTTATCACCATTGACTGATTCCAATCATAAGGGTTCCAAGTTGTACAGTTGGACTTCATCTCCAGCTTTGGGCAGTAGGGATTCAACTGACCTGAGTAAGTTTTGTGTTGGAGGAGATATAGGAGAGAATGTGCTGGTGGGATTATGGTATATGGTGTTGCGGAGTGTCCTAATCATAACGTATCACCATTCAAGAAATAATAATCAAAGGACTCTGTTAAAAATCTACCTGGCTTCCAACTACTATGGATGATCTCTTTTTCTTTCCTTTTAGAAGCTATGAATAACACAACATGCTGGCCCAAGAACTTGGCCAACTGAGCACAGAATTTATTCTCTCTGCTTGTGGCTGAATAATTAACTTGAGTCCCTATGTTTAAATTAAGTTGTAAACATGTACTTTAAAGGTAACCAAAATGTTTTCTCCAACTATATTCTGAAATTGAATTGTGAGAATGACCATTGGTCTTGGAGTAGCCCTTGTGAGATGCTTTGTATCATTTTCATCTTGTTTCATATTGTTTGCAATGGCGAGTCATATGGAGTCATAGCCAACACCTGTTTTAACATGTTATAGAAAAAAAGCCAAAGGGCCATGGGGACAATTGGAAAAGTAGCATATCTTTAAACTGAAGTCAAAGACCATGCGGCCATCTGACTTTTTAGACTGACACAACTGTCAAGCCCTCTGTGTGTTTCACTACAATCTCTGAATGTATAGGAGATTACTTTTGAAGATGGAAGTACCAGGGCCTTAATGGTACTGTCCTACACCTATATTGGTTGGATTACTTTTCGCACCACACGCCTATAGGTGGAACTAGACCTTTGTCACAGTTGTTGATGGCACCACACCTTCTACTGTGTATTAGAGAAAGAGACAAAGAAGTGTCTGAGTGTCTGTTTGGCATGTCTTTGAGTTATATTTGGCTTTTGGTAACTGGTTAAGTAGTCAGTGGAGGACTAAGGTGGCATTTTGGAACAGTGAATATTCTAGTTACAGACCTATTTCTGTCAGTTAAGCACAGGGCCACTGTAGTGGTGACATGCAAGAAGGTCACAGTTTACATCACCATTGTTTAAGAGAATAGTAGAAAACTGTGGTCCCAAAGTGTATACCAACCCAAACTGTTGATTGGTCTTTCCTCCCTCTTAGTCTTTCTCTTCTGTTTGTTTCTCTCTCTGTCAGATTTGGAGCTGAGAGGGACCATGGAACAACCTGGTCCTGTCTCATGTACAGACATGATGGAAGGATCAGAGGTTAGATCTGTGTCGGAGGGATCATCCCAGATTAACCAGCTCAACGACGGCTCATCTAACATGCATGAAGAGGAAGATATCTGTCACAATATTGCAGATGAGGCAGAACAGTATAGTCAAGCAGAAGATGAAGTGCAGCTCAACAGTGATTCAATAGAGGCAGCGGCAGATGTTCAAATGGACACACAGACAGAACCAAATATTCAAACTTGCAGTCTGACACAGGGAGGGGAGATGGAGCTGGGTTCTGATACCAGCTCTGATAGCAGTACATTTTCCATGGAAGATGACAGACCTCTTAGTCTTTCAGATGAGGCTGGTGGAGTTTTGGTGACCCCAATCACCACTTTGGACAAGGTGTTAGAAAGCTCTCCTGTTCTTGAAGGGACAATAGAAACCTCATTGACTTTGGAGTTGGTAAAAGATTATCATGCCACTACTCAAAACAGAAATGAACAGCCCTCAAACTCTATTCCTAAATGTTCCATGGATTCTTCGCCTGCTGTTGATAATGGAACGGTTGAAAGTCCATCGTCCTCTTCCCTCCAAAGCGCTTCCAAACATTCACCTACAAACTCGACAGCCACCTCTGTGTTCCCAAATGGCCCTTCCACTCCGAGTCCTGACACTGTTAGCTCCTCTGTTGCTTCCAGCCCACAAACTAATGCCAACACCTCAGTCCCCTCAAACGCCTTGTCAAGCCCGTATGACACAGATTGCAGCCGCAAGCTTATCTCCCAGATCCAGCGCTCGCTGTCACAGGAGTCTCTGCTGGATGAGCTTGAGTCGGAGCTGCTGGCATGCCAGCTGCCTGAGGGTCGAGGTTGGGGCGAGGGGAAAGGGAGCCCCCCTGTCAACGGCCTTCCCACGGACCAGGAGGTCTTTGAGAAGTGTATCCAGTACAAGTATGCACAGCAGGAGCAAGCTATCAAGAGGTAGACCATTACTTTTTAGTAGGGGTAGAACAGTACAGAAACTTTGAAATACAACAAGATGAGAGCTTATGTCCCTGGTCCATCTGCTGCTGGGAGCCAGTGATGATGTATTAGGTCACCTTCATCATCAGACTTCACATCTGTCATTTGATCAGTGCTGTGCTCACTGGCATTGTAATGGCTCAATTCAGCCAAGCCATTTACCTATGTGCCAATTGTAATTGTTGACTCAAGTTTTAGGAAAAATGCCACGTCCACTACAGCAGAACACTGCTTTCCATGTGTATTGTATTGAAGCCATCTTGATTAAGCTGCCTTATGAGAATAATTGTTCTAAGTAAGCCATATAACAATTATTCTAGTTATTATTGCAGTGATGAAACTGGTCTTTAATGACTAGAGGGTGTAGCCTGTATATTTTCCTAGGTCTTCTTTGATGTTACCCAACTCTTTCTTATGGCTTGTGTGTGTAGGTTGCTTGATGAGAATAAGAGGCACCAGGAGCTGATCCTGGGCATCTGTTCAGAGAAGGACACCATGAGGGAAGAGCTGAAGAGGAGGGCAGAGACGGAAAAAAAATACATGGCCACCATTCAAAAGGTCAGTCTCATTCTCTTTGGCCAATTCGATTTGTTTAGAGAACAAACATGAGTGATGTGGTCTAATACTTACCTAGCCGTCCCTTGGTCTGAACCAGTGTCTTAGCTTAAGTTAAAGGTTGGAGTCACAAATGGCTCTTGGGCCTTGTTCTCATGGAATCTGACATGGCAAGAATGAAAATATTTGTAATGGCCCTGGTGCATAATTTACACTGTTAGGATCCATGGCTAAAAACTATATTAAGGGCTTCTGGTCTAAAAAATAGGGATGTGGTCTAATCTGTCACCTTCTGATGTGTGTTTGGATAGATTGCATGCTATGTGCTAAAATTGGTACATTCAGAGAAAATCCAGTGACCAATTATATCTTCTAAGATCTATCTATCGGAGATTTGTCTACCAGTTAATTCTACAGCACTGTCTGCATTCACAGTGACATTACTATTCAATTGAATCTAGAGGTTTGCCCTGTTTAGCCAGTAATAAGGCAAGTCAAACAAAGCAGCTTAGTAGGTAGAAGAGAGGTGAGTCCTAATTACTGGAAGCCAACAAGCCACATGCGTTGAAAGCTATATGCGTCCGTCAGAGTTCTGTGTCTGTTAAAAATAGACTTGTGTAAAATTATTGCTCACGTGATCCAATATACCGACATAGTCTGATATACTGACATTCCAAGTTAATAGATGATGGAAACAATGTGGGCTTGGGTGTAACCCTTACCTAACCCTTCATTAATGCTTCCCTCTACTTCTGTATTGATGCTTTTTGCGTTTTTGTTGTTGCTTTTTGCAGTTAATTAGCCTACTGTAACCAACTTTGAAGCTCAGGTGGTCCAAATAAAATTCATTAATACAATGAAATATAAATTTTGCGGGAATTTCTCAGCCAAGCTGGCTGACAATTCTTGCTAAGGCGGCCCGCCTTGGCTATAAAGTGCTGCGGGAAACGCTGAGCAATCAGGTTGACACTGATCAGTTCAATTTCAGAGAAGGCTACAAAAGAAGACCTACTTAGGTTATGTAGTCATTATTTCATGTTTGCCTTGCCAGAGGCATAACAGCCCTCTTTTGTTTAAAGCCTTTTGAGTTTTTCCTGTGCTGTCTAAATTAAGCATGCCTCCCACCTTTTGAAGTGTCATCCTGTGTAGCAGGTCGGCCCAGGTCTGGCCCGAGCTAACATGTTGTCCAACTTTCCAATATCCCCTACGGCATCAATAAAGTGCAATATAATCTAAAAAACGTGTTGCTTACTCTGTGTCTGGTTTGTGTCTGCAGTTGGAAGGCAGGGTGGATGAGCTGCTGAAAGAGCTGAAGGAGTCGCGGGACAAACTAGTTCACCAGGACCAGGCAGCTAAGGGTGCCTATCAGCAGAGTCAGAAAGAGATGGGCTACCGCCTGGAGCAGGTACAACTGAGAAACAAAAGGTCTTTGGCTCCAAGAGCCTTGATTAGCTGGTCACACACTATAGTTTTACCCCAGTTTTACCCTGATTTGGATGTATAGCCTGTGCTCAACTCTAGGCTGCTACAGTACCTCTATCTTGGTAACCAAAGGCTGTGGTATGTTCACATGTCCTTACAGATTGGACAAAAGGCCCTTTTCAATGACAAATTAATTTCCAGTTTTTGAATTTGGTAGAAAATAATCTCCCTGTATTGATAGAATGTAAAGTGAATTTCAATTCCAGACCAGGATTCTCCTGAAGTGTGTGTGCCCTTACATGACCATCAGATTAGAGATGTTAGGCTACAGTGAAGATGCTGAAAGAATTCTGATAAATAAAAGAAAGTGTTTAAAATAACACTAAAATTGTATCCCATTCATTTGAATAGATACTTGATACAAGGATAATGCAACAACTGGTTTGAGCTTAGAGGTCTCACTACAAACTAAATGGAAATGGCCAGAACAACAGACATTTCTCTAACATATTGCAGAAAATATATTGTCAGAATCATTAGCTCACAAATACTTTTGCTTTGTATTCATCTGTTGATCAGAAATGTAGATTTCTTTCCGTATACAACTAAAATAACGCATAGCTGTCCTAATGTTCCTTTGCCACAGACTAGCATACATACCTTTAGAAGAAGTTTGCTGAAAGCTAAGAGGCAGAATGGTCAAGGTCTTTACACCCTCAACTCTTGTTATTGCAGATCTAATCACTTGTTCAGTGAATAGTGGAGACAAGCACATTTTTCAATCTGTAGTTTGCACACCTGGCTGAAAAAGTGTACGGTACAATGCTCTTGACAGTTTTGTCACACTTAACACTTTTCAATTTCACTGTTCAGTGAATCTCTTATTCATTTTTTTTGTTTTTGCCCTTAATTAGATTATATTGCACTTTATTGATCCCCTAGGCGAAATTCAGGTGTCATAGCAGCAATTGGCTGAACAATTCCATAAATAGGGAAATATAAAGAAAATACAGGTAATTACAAGTACAGGTAATAGAGTAATATCAGTCTTTCTATTAAGATGGTGATTCAGTCTTAATCAGCTGTTCCCCCAGAGGTTTGAAACTATTGGTCATATGGTGATATGAAAACTTGATACCATCCAAGACAATTCTCTTTGAAGAAGTGCTCGTCAGTTTGAGTGTTAACCCGCCACTTCTATACTCTTTCACTCTCACTAATACACTCGGACACAGAACTACACACACCACCTCTCTCATACTCAGTCATAAAGTATTTATTTCTCACTCTCCCCAAACACCACCTTGCCAGAGCGAACAGTGCAGGGTCGGTGTACCAACAGGTTCAGAATGAGCTATCGATAAAGCAGGTGTAATGGTCTATTTCCTCTGTTCAAAGTGCTGGGCTGAGGTTGCTCATCAAGACCATAGATTTGTGTTTGACAACTACTTCTGGAAAGCAGGTTAAGGCAGTCATTCAGTCATGCTTCCTGCTACTTAGGAAACTCTACAATTAGTTCATTTTTGTCCCATAAGAACCTGGAGATTGTTATCCATGCATTCATTTTTTCATGTTTAGACTACTGTAACTCACTTTACACCTGCTTGACCCAGTAAAATCGTCAGATTACAGCTTGTCCAGAATGCTGCAGCCAGACTCCTCATGAGGTCCAGAAAAAGAGAACACGTCACAACTATTTTATCCACTTTTCCATTGGCTCCCTATAAGTTTTAGAATTTATTTAAAAATCATACTAATTACCTTTAAGGCACGCTATGGGCTTACAACTAGCTAGTGACTTTTTAATCCCTCATGAACCTGAATGCACTCTACGATATACAGATAAGGCCTTCTTGACCATTCCTCGGGCTAGATTAAAAAGTAAGGGTGACAGAGCCTTTGCTGTCAGGGCCCCCACATTCTGGAATAATCTCCCTGAGGAGATCCGGCATGCTAGCACTTTATCTTTTAAATCCCTCTTTAAAAATCTCCATTTTAGGCTTGCTTTTACTGATTCTACGGGTTGAATTCTTTGCCTTTATATTGTATTTTTTCTTTTATACACATTTTATTGTTTATTATTGTCTACTACCGTTTTCTTTTTTCTTAATATCTGCAATCTGTCAGGCAATTTTTATTCTTATTTTAATTTTGTGAATCACTTTGTAACTATGTTTAAATAAATGTTATATAAATAGAGCTTCAATTTTGTGTTTTTGTTGGTCTGTCACTGTTTTAGCAGTGCCAGTGCAAAAATACTTGTCAGTAAGTGATTACCACAAAATATGGTTTCAGTTTCGATTGCTAACAGGCATTCAGAAAGGCTGATGGCATTGCTAGTTGTATTAAATAACAAACTAATATGAAATAATATTTTACTGCACTCAACAGTAACGACCAAGTATGCTTGTCTCAACATATTAAGTACCCAGAATGATTGTTTAGATTGAGCAGCAATATTAAAACCTTGTACCTTCTTGTTTTGCTGGTTGTCTACATGCCAGGGTGGAGAGTCTTTTCCCCACCTAGCCCTGCCACTTTGTGTATTATCTTTGATAGCTGAATGCAATTTTGAGCCAGTCTAAATCTAAAGTATTGTCAACAGTCATTAACATGATATACCCGCTATGTCATCACCATTATGTTTTGCCCTAGTTTGTCACTCCTCAAGTCCTACTCTTAACCTTAACCTAAATGGAATATTGCCCAGAGATGGACTGTGGTGAGGAGAAAGCTATAAACGTCTCAGATGATGGAGCCACCTTCTTTACCCTCTATCCTTCCCAGGTGAAAAAGAAGTATGATGAAGCATGCCAGGAGAAGGAGGCCATGGTGATGAAATATGTGCGGGGGGAGAAAGAGGCCCTTGACCTGCGACGAGATAAGGAGGGGCTGGAGAAGAGGCTGAGGGAGGCTACCAAGGAGGTGGACCGCCAGGCCCTCCGAGGAAACCAGCTAGCCAAGGACAAAGGCCGGCTGCAGCAGCTGCATGATGCTAAGGTAACACTGTGAATGCCTTGTTAAAGGATTAGTTTGCTATTTTGCACCATAGACCCTATTTGCGGACTTTCTACCATGAAACTGACTCATAGAGACCATCATTTCACTGACCGGTTCTGTATTGAGCTTTCTACAGCTTTCCAGCAGGCTCTTACCAGGCTACAATAGAAGTAAATTGGGCAATCTTAAGTACTTTGGAAAAACTACAATAAATGTGCTTTTCCGAGACGGGAAGCTCAGGGTGTATTCTTATGGGTCTCGGTATGGTCTCCTGTGAAATGTATCGCAATGCGTTGACTTGTATTGTAGCCCAGTGAGAGCCTGCAGGAAAACTGTAGAACCCTCAAAACTGAACCGTCAGTGAAATGATGGTCTCTGTGTCATGTTCGTGGTAGAAATTCAGCAAATAGGGTCTAAGGTCCAAAATAGCAAACTTATCCTTTAACATTATAAGCATACTAATGTCAGCAAAGAGCATGGCTAGCTGCATGCAAACTAAACTGAAGGCAAGAAAACTAACTAAAATTAAAAATGTCAAGGTACCCTTTTCACCTCACTTAACAAGAAATGTCAACAAAACACAAGAAACGTAATATGCCATCCATATTTGGCCAATAAATAGGATTCAGGATTTTGTGAAAAATACTGACCCATTGAAATCTGATATAGACATAGACATGCATTTTGTGTGGGAAGCTTATATGTGCATCCTGTGTATGTGGACATATATTGTTTGTCAGGTCTGTTTGCATGTGTGTTTTTCTCTGTTTCTGTCCACAGGTATCTGTGCAACTACTCAAGATAGAAACATGAAACATAAAGCAGAAAATTAAGACTAAAGAGAAAGTTCACAAAATACAGACAGTAAAATGTTAAAATAAGCATGTATGCCTACATCAACACCATAAACAATAATAATATGTTCCTCTGAATCTCCCTTTCACCTCAACATTGTACCACAAACTAAAAATGCCTTTTAACATCCTAAACAACTGTGAGCATTGCCTTATGGTTACCCCAGTAGTAGTAGATCTTATTGGAACATTTCAGTGGATTACTGAATGTCACAAGGAAGCGAGAAGCAAAAAGCCTTTCAACGTATCCTCATATGGTGTCTTATCTTCTAGCCAACCTTTCCCATCTCTCTGTGTGTTTTCAGGAAGGGGAGCTTAGCAGGTTGACTCGAGAGCTGGACAAGTTGAAGGAGGAGGTCAACTCACAGATCATCAAAGTCAAATGGGCCCAGAACAAGCTCAAGAGTGAGACAGATGCCCACAAGGTAAGTTTACGGCACTGAAACATTAGAAATGCATCACATTTTTTCAATTCATTATTTATTCTATTTCATTCAATTCAAAAATTTCTACACAAGCATTCATAAGTACACATAGTATAAGCAACCATTAGGAAAAATTTCCTTGAGAACTCTGACCCTTCTTTGTTTAGCCATTTCTTATGTGTAGCCTACTAGAATGGGCCCAGTGTATACTCTTAAAAAAGAAAAAGAACAGAGCACCATGTTATTGGTGTTCTTTTTACAGTATTGTCGTGCTTTGGACGCTATCGTACAGTTTGGTTTGGGCTTGCTGCAGCCATGTTCAAACAAAATGATGCAGTGACTTTTGGCATTACTAGTGTTTTGGTTTATACTGGCTTTGCTTTAAAGAGGAATGCCCTTTGTTGTTTTAGCGTTAGCATAATGTAAACCCATTCTACAGATCACTGAAGTCCAGTATGCATTACAGAAGTGTATGTTGTGTGTGTCTGTGCGCAGGAGACTAAAGACAAGCTGAGAGAGACCACGTCCAAATTGGCCCAGGCCAAAGAAGAGACCGAGCAGATCCGCAAAAACTGCCAGGACATGATCCGAACATACCAGGTGTGTGTTTGTATGACATAGAAGTGTTAGTTTGTACATGACCACGGGTCAAATGGAGAATATAAAGTCTGAGAAAGACTGTATGTCTGAGTTTGTGTGTGCATGAGAAATGGAGAGATGCATGTGCTTGCAGTGTCCTAAATTGTGTGCCTGTCAAAATTCTGTCAAAGGACTACAAAAACCTACTCCCTAAATTAACTAATTACCAAATAATCAAAGAAGCCAATTTAAGGTATCTGACTGCTCGGTCAGTAATGACATCTGCTAAAGATCAGACCACGTACCCACGGTGTCCTGGGTTCTAATGCCTCAGACCATTGTTGTGTGTCATTCCCCTCTTTTTCTGTGTCTCTACTGTCAACTGCAAAAATGCCACACAAAAAAACTCTGTCTGTATGTAGACACATTCTTGTGAATACAATAACTCAAGAACAATACCTGATAAAAACTCTAAAAAGTTCCCATGACAATAAGTGATTTCACTGCTTTCACCTGTGCCATGATTTTTACCATTTGTTCAAATATCCAATTCCAAAGAGCACCATTTGATGCCAATTAATTTGCTGTCTCTAAGCACCCTGATTGGATGCCCACAGCCACTGTTCGCGTTTTTATAGTTTTTTGTACTTTTTTTAATACGCTTTGAGTGGAATACAAAATGGCAGATGAAATCCCCCCTTTCTAGACTTTTCTTTAGGAGAGGCTCAACTATAACCAGTCAGGAATACTCAACTTTTTAAAGGATTGTTTCCACTTCTGACAGTTTTCCTCTGTACCTTAAGATGGTAGCAAAGAGCTGCCTGATTTTTCTCTCTGTGGTGGAAAGTGTTGATCTGGGCTATTCATTCACCAGTGGTGGTTCATCACACTAAGAACATTGCCAGCACTGAGTCAAAACATGAAATTGAAAAATACATCACATTGTGGACAAGATTCCCCCAAAACAAAAATATATAGCTGATTTTCAGTATTAGTATTTGTATTGTAATAACATTTGAAGAACAAGGTGCAGTCTACACCAGAAGTAGCAATGTTACCCAGACCAGAAAAGGTGGTGAACCAAATTAAAATTAACCCGAACTACCTCTGCTATAAAACATAGTGAAATGATCTGAAACTCCTTTGGTGTCTTGATAGTCTCTTCAGTTGCTGTCCTTCTCGTTAATCTCTCTCTTTCTCCCATGGTATTTTTTCGCTTTCTCAATCCTGCTGTTACTGTTGTTTCATCTTTCCCTTCTCTCCTTCACCCTGTTCTTTTCTTCATTCCTGTGTCTGAGTCTTTCACTTCATTTTCCCTCCTGTCTTTCTCTTCATTCTTTCCTCTCTTCTGCTCCAACCTGTCTCTCTCTATCTTATGCGTTTGTTTGTTTTTATGTCCCTCCACCATGGTACATGGTGTGCAGGACATTATGTCGTCATGGTGGTATCTGTGAATACAATATTCTATATATATATATATATATATATATATACAATGTATTGATGTAGAAATATGTTCTAATTATTGCATTAATGATCTTAAGTAATGACCTAATTAGCATTATTGGTTATGTTTAATATATCATGGTGATTAAGGCAGGACATTAGTCAGGTCAAATGCCTCTTGTTTTTAAATCTATCTTTACCCCCTCTGTCTTCCAGGAGTCAGAGGAGATCAAGTCAAATGAGCTGGATACCAAACTGAAGGAAACCAAAGGAGAGCTGGAGAAACACATACAGGAACAAATGGACCAATTAGAGGTATCATAAACACACTCACTCACTCACTCACTCACTCACTCACTCACTCACTCATTCATTCATTTACTCACTCACTCACTCACACAGAGGTTAAGACTATGGAGGCCAGTGGCCATCCAGTCTTAATCTTAATCAAATGTATAATTTGAAGGTAGGCAGCAATAGCATGAACATGAATAGTCATTACACCTGCTTATTGTCTGTGCAACATGTAAATTCTATTCTATTTTTAGCCCAGTGACGGTCCACCAGATCATCAATAATGCAAGTCTAGTTCTAAACACTAGCCAGGCCTTTTTTATTGATAGTGTTGATGCCAGCTCTTGTATAAAAAAAATGTTTTCAATTGTTTTCATCAATTTGAGAGGTGTTATTGGCTTAACTAGGAATTAGTAACAAACTGGCACACAAGCACTGCAGGCATACACACAGGCACAGAAATTGACTCAATATCCAAACACAATAGCCTGTTTTTCTCTCTGCCCAGTTCTAAGGGGAATTTAAAAATAAATGGCCTAGAATTTCAACAACAACCCAGAAGACATCACCCATTTCCTGCCATCATTACACATTCTGGTTCATTTAACCAATGGCCCATTTCCATGGCAATCTGACGTGATATATATTGAAGGCCAATTTCTGATATTTCGGGCAGATTGTATTTAGGACATTGTTTACCATCTAGGACCCCAATTTTGGGTGATATTGCTGCCCTGCTGAAGAATAAAATGCCTGTCTAGTTTAATATGGGTCTTACGCCTCATTATTAACATCACTCTGATGCAGCTGACTCATGAATAAATTAAATTAAATAACCAATGAGTTTCCATTGCCTTGTCCATGCCATTGTTATTCTGGATGTTGACCTTGAAATGGCAAAAGGAAGTTAAATAAATTTGGGTTAGGGTTTGGCTGCATCTCCGCTACTGGCTTTTTGTCTATCTTAGATACTGGAGGCTGCTAGAGGCTATTTGGGAAAATTAACTGGCACCAGTACCATCATCGTTTTGTTGAATTTAATTATTTGTTTATTTGAATGTTAAGTCATTTTGACAGGGTTTAAAAGCCATACTTAAACTCAAAATGGCATTTCCATGATAGTCTTTTAAACCCGCTGCCCATACTCCCCGAATTTCAACGACTTCAACACTTCGATTGTCAAGCAGTGCATCTGCAATGAAATTATTCAGCTGTAAGATTTTTCATTTGAAATTGCTTCGTAGAGCAACACATTTCACGCATGAAGTGACATTAAGGTGTAAGTTGTTCAGTTAAAGCAATGGATCTGATTGGTACTGTGTATTGGCCCAAACCTAGATGTTAGTACTCAGAATCAGTATTGTCAGAGAAAATGTGGTATAGTACATTCCTTCTTTTTAGTCCTAGGTTTGCTTTTACAGAGAGGGTTCAGAGGTTGTGAAACAGAAGCCTGTTATACCAATCACCCTGGACCAACAGAGGAACATTGTAAAATAGTAACATTTCAGTTGCATTGATCCCATTCATGTGTACAGACTCACATATATAACAGTGAATTAAGATGTAACATAGAAATTGATTCGACTGGCAGGTGCACCGAGTGAAGGCCAGAGGTAACATTTCAGTTGCATTGATCCCATTCATGTGTACAGACTCACATATATAACAGTGAATTAAGATGTAACATAGAAATTGATTCGACTGGCAGGTGCACCGAGTGAAGGCCAGAGAGCTGGAAGACCTGAAGAGGAGTTACAAAGAGGGCATGGATGAGCTCACTACCCTACGCACCAAGGTGTGTCACACAACTAAGATCTGTGCTTGTGCGTGTTTGTGCGCATACACATAAGATTAGCATCATGTGTCTTTCTTCACCTGAATAAGTGTGTGTGTGCTTTATAGTTAAAGTGTCTGGAGGAGGAGCGTCCACGCTGGGAGGATGAGCTGACCAAATATAGGGAGATCATTAACAGGCAGAAGGCTGAGATCGGCAGACAGAGAGACAAGCTGGGAGAGATCACTGAACTCCAGGATCAGCATCAACGGTACACACACACACACACTCAGTACTTACAATATTGCACAAGCACAGACACACTGCAGCAACAACTCTAATGATACACACTGACTGAGGATAGAAACTGCACACACACGGAAGAAGCAGTGCTACCAGTGCGTTCCCAGCCTGTGATATTGTCATCAGTGTGCCTTTGGTCAGTCAGCTGACCATATCTAGTTTTAAATAATTCCCAGATTGGTTGGGCTTTGGTCTCTGATATGGAGATGAAGCCCTCTACTTCAGTACCATTCATTGGCCTCCGGCAGTCACATGGGTGGATTGATCAGTCAAACTTTTTGAAGGTTCTCTCCAAGGATTTAGAGACCAGATGTCACTGATTAATTATATTGTTGTTAAACTACATTACAGCATTTAGCTGACGGTTTTATCCAAAGCGACAATAAGTACATTTTGTCAACAGTAGTCAAACCAACCGTATATCGCAATCTTCATCAGCTAAGCCTTCAGTAGGAATAAGTAGCATTCATAGAGTTAGAAGGATAAGAAGAGTAGAAGAAGACCCTTGCATGTTAGATAGGTCAGTTCAAGTAGGGTCCAGGTGTAATCTGAGATGGGTTTTTAGTGTCCGGTGAAAGATGGGTAGCGATTCAGCCGTTCTGACTGAAGGGGGGAGCTCATTCCACTATTGTGGTGCCAGGGATGAGAAGAGTCAAGCTTGTGATGAGAGACTTCTGAGTCCACGTAGCGATGGGGGGGGCTAGGCGACCTGCAAGAGTGGTGGAGCAGAGCAGACGAGCTGGAGTTTGGAACCTGACCAGGGATTGTAGATAAGGAGGGGCACTTCCATGTACTGCCCCTTTGATGCAAGCAGAGATAGGAAGCCAGTGAAGTGACCGGAAGAGGGGAGTGACATGGGAAAATGTGGGTTGGGTGAAGACCAGCCGGGCCGCAGCATTCTGGATGCGCTGTAAAGGTTTGGTGGCAGAGGCGGGTAGCCCGGCCAGAAGAGCGTTGCAGTAGTCTAGGCGGGAAATGACAAATGTTTGGACCAGGAGTTGGTGGATTCTGCGGATGTTGTAGAGGGAAAACCTACAGGAGCGGATTGTCGCAGCAATGTTGGCAGAGTTGGACAGCTCACTGTCCAGGGTCACTCCAAGGCTCTTGGCAGTCAGTGAGTGCAACACAGTGGTGTTCTCAATGGTGATGGAGAAGTCAGTGTGAGGGCAGTTTTTTCCATGGAGAAAGAGTAGCTGTTCATTTGTAGGCTGGCTGATTGTACATTTGCATGGTGACATACAGCATATTAACAGGGTTACAGTGCCACTCTTCAATAATTTAAGGAGAGCCATGTTAAACTGTATAATACATTTTAAGCAGCCTTGCAATGCAGTTTGCTCCATAATGAAATAAATTAAATGAGTATTAGATTAAAATACGTGTCTTGTCAAGAACAAAATAGAGGGACACACATTGAAGCTTTTTACATTTAGGCCTTGACTAGCTAATACTTTAGGACATTTTAAGAGATGTCATATGCTTAATAAGTTCAACCTTGTGTTGCATATGTAACATTGCAGCCAATCCCAATTCTCCGACTGATGCACCTCTATTACCATCTAAACGTTATTGTTTTTGGTTGCACTAGGAAGGCTGTAATGTAGTTATTTTCCTTTTTTTATCAAGTACCTTATCACAGCGCTTAAAGATAGGCCAAGGACAAATATAGCACACAGGACTGAAAGGAACTTAGGAGCAATGGTGATTATGTTGTCTGTGTGTGTGCATGTGCGTGTGTGTACATTTACAGATTACTTGCTAGAGAAAGTCCTGCTTATCCAATTATTGTGTTATGTTGAATCAAGTGCCGTTCTTGCCTTGATTTTCAGGCTGTCATGTTGAGCAGCAGGGATCTTAGCTTTTTCCACCAGTGGTACCAACATTTTTTACTTGTTGGCACCAATATTTTCAGGTTCTGATTTCCATCTTGACCAATTATGGCTAGTTTTTGCAGATTAATGTGAAGATTGGAATCATAGTTACTGGCCAGTTCTGCTATAATGTAAAGTATAATCTGTCACTTGTAAATACCCATTTAAATGTTACTGTTATGTCAACCAAAAGGTGAACTTGAGCCATGTTTTTGTTACTCAGTGACAAGCAGGAAGTGGTGTCTCTTCGTGAGGAGGTGAACAGCTTGACCAGCCAGATGGATGACCTCCAGCGTGACGTGGAAGGCAGCAGGGAGCGTGAGGCCGAGCTACTGGGCTTCACTGAGAAGCTGAGCAGCAAGAACGCCCAGCTCCAGTCAGAGAGCAACGGGCTACAGGCTCAGCTGGACCAGCTCACCAGCAGCTCCACAGAGCTCCAAGCTAGGCTGGAGGAGACCAACAGGCTGCTAGATGACATGGTGAGAGGTTGGGGAACTTCAGGCGCACAAAGAGCAATACAGTATGAGCTTGATACATTGAAATGCAGTCTGTTGAAAATTAGATTTAGCAGTGAGACTAACCTGGGTGTAATGGCTGAATAGAGTGGCTTGCTGAAATCGTCTACATAAGTCATAAGGTTCTGACTATTAAAAGGCCAGTTATCTGGGAGAAAGGTTTATTTGCACTTCAAATACAGTCTTTCTTCTTATTATTTTTTCCATTTTAGTTTAATCAAGTCAGGTTCAACTCAGTCTGATAAAATTCCTTTGACTTCCTTATTTCCCTTATTCCTTATTTACTTTGCCCTCCTCACATTGGAACCAGTGTACTATAGACTGGATGTGTTGTTCTTCTTACACTCTCATAATAGCTGAGCTTTTTTACCTATAAAACTCAATATCCATTGATACACTTTACAATAGTGATATTTTCTGGTTCGACAATCAAGAAAATGACTGAAAATGTAACTAATTGTGTCCTATTTCTTTCACTTGAATCACACAACTTGCCAGACTGTTCGTCTTACTATTGGATCAAGCAACCAATATTACACTGGCTTACCTGTCCATCACGGCTGTTACTGCCATTTCCTAAACCCATTTCTGTCCCCACTTCCAATCTATCCTGCAGTCACAGCAGCTGAAGCAGGAGAAGGTGCTGAGGCAGCAGGAGGTGCAGGGCCTGCAGGAGGAGAGGGCAGCACTGCAGACGAAGGTGGCCCATCTGAAAACCCAGGTGGATGAGCTGAGTGACGAGCTGGTGACACGGAAAAGGAAACAAGCTGCCAACATCAAGGACCTGACAAAACAGCTAATACAAGGTTAGGAAACCACTTCTATGTTTCTGCAGCTTGATCCTGGTTGGAAACCCAACTTATTATAAGGTAGGTAGCTGATAACGTACACGTACAACCACAGCAAATTCCTTGTACGTGAAAACTACTTGGCGAATAAAACATTTCTGATTCTGATTGCCTAGAATCCATCTTATTGGAACAAAATTGTTTAGACAAAATTGGGAAGCTTGCATTCACAGTGCACACACCTCCATGCATCAGCCAAACAACAAGCAGCTAGTACCAGGGCTGGGAAGGTCAGAATCACCATGCTTTAATTCAAGAATAACAGGTGCACAAGGAATTTAACCTGGTTAGTTGGTGCTGACACATTACAAGACATTTACACAATACAGGATTGGCACTCTAGATGCAGGACCTCACACAAGACGAACAGTATGACAATAGACTAAACATACATACTAAAAATGTACATTCAAAGCCAGATAATTGTTTCATTGTAGCAATACTGGTATATTATGTAGCAGCTTTGGCATACTCATAGATGTGCAAGGTACAACTAGGTTGATAAATATCAAAAAATGCATAAATCACATGTGCAAAATAGTGTCATGTACTGTATATTATTGGGGTTCAGTCAGTCTGTCAGTCCTGTGTGTGTGTGTGTGTGTGTGTGTGCATATGTGGGAGTGTGGTCACAGGTCGATATGACGGCTAGGATGGCCCGAATCAAGACTTCAGGGACTCCTAGACTCCCTAAGACAAATAGCCCCCGCTGGCACATTCCACTGCTCAAACATTATATGCCTACAAGACTGCCAAG